>VTPC01002449.1:30039-168529 GCA_011009095.1 Ignelater luminosus
TGACTAGGGAAATGAGAACAAGAACGAACCCGAAGAAACGGAAAAGGCAATTAAGCTTGTAAAAAAATGAAAAGCAGCGGGTCACGAACAAATAACCGGAGAGATGTCAACACCTAGGAGAGAACGGTATGGGACTCCTTACAGAGTTGTTTAATAAAGCAATGAGTGAAAGCATAATACCAGAAGATTGGGAGATAGGTATTATATGTTATTTAAAATAGGCGACAGGGCACAATGCTGCAATTACAGAGGTATCACATTGTTTAGCGTACAGTAGCCAAAGTATAAGAGAGAATCCTAGAACAGCGTTTGAGGAAGGTAATTGAGCCACAGCTAGACCAGTCGTAGAGTGGATTTAGACGAGGAAGAATCATTCAAGACCACATATTCACGATTAAACAAATCACAGAAAAAGCAAAGAAAACAGATAAAAATGTCTACCTTGCATTTATCAAAATAGAGAAAGCGTTCGACAGAGTACCAAAAGCAGAAATCAAGAAAAGTCTTACATGTAGAAACAACGTTAACAAAAAACTCTTAGAAGCAATTATGAGTGTACACAGAACGGCAAAGAATTACGTCAGAACGCACAATATGGAATCAGAGATGTTCACGGTGAGCGAAGGACTAAGGCAAGGTGGTGTCCTGGATCCTCTGCTTTTTAACATTCTACTGGACGATGTAATAAAAGAGATCCACAACGTGACGAGTAAGCTTTACGTTGGACACCATCACGTACAACCAGTTTGGATAAAACAATATGTATTTGCAGACGATCCCGCGATTTTTGCGGCGAATGAGCAAGATCTGCAGAATAACGTGGACGTATGGAACAAAGTTCTAGTAAGTAGAAAGCTAAAAATAAATGCCAAGAAGACTAAAGTCATACCTGTTAAGAAAGTGTGGGAATCTAGGATAAAGTACAAAAGATCGAGAGGAAGATCGGCTCCAACCTGGAACGAAAGTGTGGGGAAAGTTTTAGAGCAGATAGGACTTACCGGGATGAAAGCTAAAAGACTAGCGAAGTATAAGAAGGAGTAGAGAGAAATAGTATATAGAGAACAATTAACTATTTAATTATTATTTTTACCTTGCACCTGCGGGTATTATAAGGATTTGATTATACGTATACATATAATAATAGTCCAAGCGGCAACCGTAGTTTACTGTACGTCATAGAGTATAGGAAAAATTCATGTTTAATGTAAAAATAAATATAATAATATGCATACATAAAAAACCTGGTGTGCCAAAAAATCACTGCTTGATTTTTGGAAGTGTACTACGTCATAACGTACACGGATGGTTTCATCGCGATGAAGAAAAGGTCGATTAGTATTAGCGAAAAAACTTGGTATATCTTTTTCTATCACGTCACAATCTCCAAAAATTATGAGAAGCCCAAGGTTTAACATGGGGGTCTGTGGGAGCACATTGTTTTTTATGGGGAAAAAAACTGAACAAAATATCAAATTTAGCCTAACCTAACCCAACCTAACCTAAATTTACCTAATCATTCTCAGTTGAATTGCTTTGTCTTAACTTGCAATTTTCATCGTAGCCAAAGCATTACCCCCTTGATGAAAAAAATCTAACAAAACATTCACAACCCTAAATTCTATAAGAGCTAATAAAGAGCTACTTTAGAGCCAAAAGAAAAAATTGAATTGAAATGGTTTTTCTAACTTTAGAAATTACTTTGTGGAAGTGCGAGATTGGTACTAGTCGGTACTATAAAGTCAAAAAAAAACTAAGACAAAACTAGTTTAGTATAGATTAGCTTGGGTTAGACCAAATTGAATATTTTGTTCAATTTTGACAAGTTTTCCATAAAAACGAAAAAACAAAAGCAAATCAAATCTATAATACGCCTCGAATATCAAACAACATTTGGACAATTTGGAGATTTTTGTGAATTTAGGAATTTTGCGCTAAGTCGGACCTGCGTAACGACCGTATCTTGTTTTCCTCTTCTCGTTCTCGCTTTATAATTTTTTTCGCTGATATTTGGAAATCTAGGGCCGCCACTGAATGAGAAGATTTCTCTAACAATTGTTGTACACGGGATCACTATGGGAACGAATATCTCAAATGGGATTCCTCTGATGGATGCCTAACTCGATCCTAATTTGCACAAGACAATAGCGGAAGACCCAGAAACACCGTTTTCGCTCAGATTTTTTTGATTCTAGTAACTAAGGTAACCACGGATTGGTCTGGTGGTTTCACGATTCCAAAAATAAGCATGTCGAAAAAAGGTCGTTTTTGACCCTCTGACCTACTCGTTCTTCAAACCTAAGTGGCGATTAATATAAACCTTTTGAATAAATTTCGTAATTTTATAGTCTTAGGTGGCTTTAAATAACATAAAACGGAGTTAATACAGAAATTTACATTTTACTAATGAAAAATTACTTCCACCTCTCCCGCCCGCCTGTACAGGTACTATCTTATTAAGGAACCATCCAAGAAGCTATGTAAACAACTCCCTTACTTTACTAATTAAAAAGACCACGAAAAGGTATTTTTGCTACTATTTAATAATAAATGTTGACTGAATTTCTACTTTCCTTTCACTAACGAAGCTTCTTTAGAAATTTAAAGAACTATAGCTTTAAAAAGAACAAAATCGGTTGCTATGGTAATTAGAAGATGTTTAAGTACCTCTTGGTACCGAGTTTGGTACTAATCGTACGATTACTTACTGAAATAATGAATTTTTTGCAGGACTTTAAAAGCAGAGAATATATGTAACAATGTCATGGTTAAATTACAAAGAACGCTGGTTGATGAATGGCTTTGACAAGAAAGTTACTTAATTTTTTTGGTATTTACATCAACCTGAAAAAATTTTCAATTATAACAAGTATGTTATGTTTAATGTAAATGGCAGATATAAATCGTATCTAGGCAAATTGCCAAAGGAGGAAAGAGAACATTCGATTCGTTAACTTTTAAAAATATAAAAAAGATAAAGGGCATTTGATTAGTAAGAGAATTTAATCAATTTTGAAACCTTTTTGGCAAAGGCTTTGACAGCGTGCATATTTTATTGGCATTTTATTATAACGGGTATATTTATAATAACACAAAAAGAAGAAAATGAAACGAAGATGAGGGATTTTTATCAGTTACAATGAATTCAGTGCAAGGGTAGTGAATTGGACGTAGAAGATACTGATTTGTCAAGATTTAAAAAATGGAAACTTCACAAAGAGTAGGCAGAAAATGAAATTTTAAGCTAAAACAAACATAAAAAAGGTTTAAATTCAACCGCATAGCGATTTGTCACCTGAGCACCCCTTTTCATTTAAAACAAACATAAATTACAAATAATAAGGGTTTTCCTGCCTTCCTTGCTTTATCCTGTATTTATGTAGTATACGTATGACTAATTACAATTGCCCTTTGCGGAGGTTTCACACTTGCAAAACTATACCTTCCGGCGTTGCGCGGCGAGGTGGTTTATGCATAAGCAGCGTTGAGGTTATGCTCGTAGGAACAGGGACGTTCCACCTGCTAAGTAACATCCCTTAGGGATTTAATCTTGAACGTAACTACCAGCACATCTAGTAGTACTTCAAGGGGAATGTATTAATAAATTAAGGATGAGGCGTTATAAGAGGGATAAATTTATTTTGTTTAATGAAATAGTATCTTGAAGAGGGTTGTTTCGCGTAAATTGAATTGTTGTAGAAATTTGTAAGGACGTTTGTCAAATACGTACATAATAGAAACCATGAACCTCAAGACGTTCACTTGAAGGAATTTACGTTTCTCTTTGACAGACGTGAAGATTGTTACGTTGTATTCTGAAACGCATCGGTATTGGTCTTGAGTTATCTCACGTCTTAATGACAGTTATATGCTTATCCAAAGTTGGATCGACAGAACCTATTTAAACGTCTTTAGTGTTGACATATACGAATTGTTAAAAAAATTAAATTGTCATTTTTGCACCGTTCTATTTTAAGAATAAAAAAATTTAGAATTAAAAAAGCAGGAAAAGTGTGTTCGAACGTATGTATGAAAGAAACGTGGGAAAGTAGGACAAATAAGATTGAATGGAAAGATATCTGGAGAAAAAGGTAAAATGTTCGTTCTTGCCATTAAAACACATTTAGGATGGAAAAACATTTAATAGTGAAAATGAATCGTATCAGAGCTTTGTTGGTGGATACGTTCGCGAAAACTCACTGAATTGCAAACGACATTTAATGGAAACTTTTTTCTAAGATTATTCAGTCAGAGAAATTTTCCATTTATAATTCTTCAATCGTAATAATGAAATTTTCTAGTGAGAGCGTTTCTCTTCTTCTGTAGCTCTTAAAATGATTTTCTTATAGGCATTGGGGCACTTTTTATTATTACCATCATATAAAACTATTAAACTTGTTTTACGGCTTAACAAAATTATGTTTAGGAAAATTCAATCTAATCCTAATAGTGTTGGCGTTGATTGAAATGTTTGATACACTCCATTCGCCAGTCTGTAAGTTAAAATCGGTAAGGTCCAAACTAGTCTTCTCTAACTTATTACTCTTACCAACACTACTACGTACCCCTCGATTGTAAAAATGATGTCCATTTTATTATTGTGTATAGATAGGTATAAATTTAGATTAAGTTGGTGTTCAAATTCAATTAATTGATTGTCTCACCTCTTCGTATTTCATTACTAGGTTTCTTTTTCTTTTTTTTATTGTACAAAAGTGAACTTGAAGCACAATCTGATCTATTTACAGACAAAATGAAGATTAGACGGCAATAATTATCATTTACCACCTTCGATTAATTTATAGTCAATCAGTTGTAAGTTATTCAAGCCACAGTTTTATCAACTTTGTTGCCGATGTACGTGTGACGAACTGTAATACTATTATTTAGTTGTATTTTTTTTTATGTTCTAACAGTGATCATTAATGGTTTTGCTGCACTTCTGATGGGCAGAGAGTTGCGAGGCATCAATTATGGTACACCAACGACCTCGCAATTCTTTGCTTTCATCGCGTTTTCTCTCATTCCAGCTGGTTTAGTTATAGCCCGAGGTGGATACCGCAACCACCTAAGTATATTTTTGCAGAATCGAAATGTTTATTACAAATACAAAATTTATGATATGTTGTTTGTCTACTTAAATAAATTGATCTGTAGATTTTAAATTTGTAACAGTGCTGCTGTACGATTTATGAGTGACTTATAGTTTTTACAGCTGCTGAAAATACAAATTTGTAACTTTAGAGTTGATGTTGACGTATGAAGATAACAATATAATTACCTTTTATGATTGATAAGGGTTTGGTAGTCTACGAAAGAAGCTGTAAAGTAACTTTGCGTTACAAAATAAATTAATTTAACTAAGATGCTTTTTGTTTAGGCTAGATAGACTTAGTGAGTGGACTTGGGCGAGAATAAGGAAGTCATACATACAATAAAACACAAGAAATAGTTAATACATGTATTGAAAATACACAAAAAAGTTTAAATCAAATAATAGGATTTATAGGTCTTATCAATCACAAACACTTCTTTAATCTAAACTGAAAGCAAAAATTAAAAACTTTAGAAACAAATATAATAATAAGCTTTATACAATGTAAAGATATGGAAAAATCTCAAAAGATTACTCAAGAAATGTGAAAACGGCCAAGAAATACATCAAAATTAATAACCTGACCACTAATAAAATATTTAATAACAAAACGATTGAATCAAAGCCAGGCAAAATAAAGCGATTTTGATCATTAACCAAAAAACAAATTACAACCCGTCGTAAATTGAGAAGTCAAAGACTTACTATGACTTTCCCGCTGATATACAGATCTGCACGGTGGAGGTAGACCCAGCTGTAGCAAACCTAACTCACGGAAGCATATTTCCAAATTCAAGTTCCAAGTTCAATTCTTAATTAAATATTACAACAAAAGTTATAAAGAAAGAAAAATCTAAACAAGCCAGCAATCAAATAATTCAGTTGATAATATTAAGAACTAATGTGATCGTGATCGATAAAAATTTCATATGTTTAAATAGGCTGAATTTTATTTATCAACATAAAGTAAATTGTACCCATATGTGGAACTTGGCACATCCAGGTTTAAGCAAATACAAGGCGACCTTTCGAAAGCGGATGTATCTTGAGGCTTCCTGGACCATTTACTGTTCGTGATATGATATGATTTGTTCATATCAAAATTGACTCTCTAGTTGGACAGATTTGTTATAAGGTGTAGAATTAAGTTCCAAATTTGATTTACACGAAGAACTTCATAATTCTCACGAAGTTCCTTTGAAATTTTTCGATAAAGTTTTTCTAATCCCCCGTTACCAAAAAGTTAGAGGGAAGAATTTATCGTAATGTATAAGGCTTCATACACTTCAAGAACTTTTACCTCTCACAACTGGTATGAGACCCGACAAGTTTACAGGGAACAAACAGTCTGTCCTCTCTGTAGGAAAAAACGACCATGACAAGTCGCTCGTCCACTCGGATCCTTACAACGTAAACTCGACAGAGAAACTTTGAAAAGCTTATTGAAGAATAAAAAACAAAATTTCTGTTAAGATTTAATCCACGAAACCTGTCAGCAAAACAAATTTGAACAAAGATAATAACTAGCATCAACCAAAAACACCTGGTCATCTCTTTATTTCACACGCAAAGGTGCAAAGAGACTTATTTAATTAAAAATCACAAAGAAATCTTAATTACAATTTATAAATTCTACTACGATGACACAGAACATTCCAAATTGCTAATCAGATATTAATATTAAATCTAAATTAACCGAATTGCCAACGAACAGCGGTACGAGTTCCAAAACCTTGCAATAAGAATGCGTTTCGCTTGCTTAAATAGAATTACAAGCTTGCCAACTCAAACTGACCTGAATTATAAAAATGCTTCTAAAAAGGTAATCAACCATCAGTGTAGACTTACAACAAATACCACAAAACCTCTTCAACAAGAGAAAACTACTTAAAAAGAATATAAGAACACGCCGAAAGCACAGATCAAATACCATACATGTAACGTAAACAAAAAGTGGACGTTACAAAGTCCTTCTAATGCACGAGTCTTGAAGCTTTGGATGGTATAATCCAGAATTCTACATTCGGTTTTGTTTTTCCAACATTCTTTGCGTTAGTATTATTCTTCGAGTATGTCTTTTTAACATCGTAGAAAATAACCTTCTGCTGCAAGTAATTTTCAGAAAGAAGCGAGGATTAGTGTTGTTTATCAAGATTAACTAATAAAGCTAGTGAGGGCTTAAGACAAGAAGTTGTGCAATTTTGTTGACTCAGAATTATTGACATGCGGTTTACTTATTTACAATATAAACAGTGGATCGACTGTATTACATCTAGACAAAATTCATTCATAATATCAACGAAGTTGCGTAACTTCTTATCATTAAACTTTTGTTCGCGTTACTATCGAGCCAGGTTTTGCAAATGTGGGGTCGGCTAGTATGCGATTGTTTCATTCATCTATACTGCTTTCTAGTGGCTTCCTGGATAAGGTGTGAGTTCGTTTATTGAAGGTGTTGCATTCAGCCTAAAGTTACTAATGAATCTTGGTATCAGTTGTGCTTCATTCTCGATAGCGGATTTTTGGATTGATCGTTTCCAAATTCCGATGCTTCTGCATTAACCCTGCTTCTTGATAGACCCGGTAGTTGAACTGCTTGCTCGGTGATGAACGAAGCTTGAGAGACTGTGTCTATAAGAGCCCTCAAAGTTTTGTAGGTGCAATTTGTTATCTTTTTCCGAATTAATGCTGTAGCCAATAATATATAGCATCTTGTTGTGCGATGTTGTTGCTCACTTATTAGGATGAGCGTTTTCTTGGTAGACTTACTTGCTGCCTGAGTTGTTATCTATGGAAAACGCACCGGTGTCTCTTATGACACTTGTAGCAGTTTCTCTTTTATTGCTGTCGTGTGCTAGACATTTGATACAAATGCTTCTGTCCTGAGCAATGCGATACCTCTGGTTTGTATGTAAGTTGAGAAATGTCTCGCAAAGGTGAATTGTGTGGTGTTGTTTCTTGTTTTCTTCGATCGCTGTTGATTCTGGAAGTTTTTGGTTTGATTCTCCCATTGCTTCTGAAGATTGAAGTATTTCTTGAAAAAATTTTAATTAATCCTTGAACTTTTGAACTCGTGAGAGTCTTTTAATGACTGTTCATATACCCAATTAGTTTCTGAGTCCCATTTCCCGATGACTATGCGTGCTATAAATGGACTCCAAGATGTGTTGATGATTTTTCTCAATAATGGTTAGATTGGCTTTGGAGTAAGTTATCTCCTGAAACAGATTGTAGAAGACGGTCCATTGTTCTGAATTTCCCTTAAATGTTAATAGCTATACTGGCGGAAGAGTTTTCTTCTTTGAGATCAGTAGACTCTGATTCGTTTTCTCCGGCTCGTTGCTGATCTGATATACTTCTTGGTCGATGGCTCAATAAAATAATTTTTTTATTACTTGAATTTCCAAAATTAAACACTAAGGGTCGTTTTCAAGATAATCTTGGAATGATTGAAAACCTTCAATGGCTAGGTGTTGTTAAAATTCGTTATTATAGAAAGATTTTGTTGGTTATCTTCATATTTCTCAGATTTTTCGGGCTTTAAATAATCTTGCACGTATTCTTCTGCTACATCCTCAGGGTTTTTCTGGCAACAAAGTTCTTCAGAGACGAGATTTCTTGGTTCATGTGACTGCTTAATGTAGTGAGTTCTTAGGACTGGTCTTTGTACATTGAATCGCTGTGGTAGCTGTACTGTTTTTCTTTTGTATTGCTTGAAGATGTATCCATCGATGTTAGACTCGACTGCCGTCGATTCTTAGGTGCAAATGCATTTCTTGTCACTGGATTCGGAAAATTTACCAGTCTTTTGAATTGATTATTTCTATCAGCTGGAAAATATATCGATCTAAGATTGTTTGAAACAAAACTTGCACTTCTTTAGATGTCAAAATCATGTCTTCTACTGTAAAGAACGTTTTTCTTTTTTGATAACATACTTTATAGCATCTTCTAGGATTTCTTTAAATTTACTTAGCTAAGCTTTCAACGTTAATTCATTGTATTGGATTTTAACTCTTCTCGTGGCTTTATTCTATTCGTTTATTTGAATGCATTAAATCTCTTAATAAAGAACTTTTAGATCTCTGGTTTGCAAAAAATCTCTGTAGAAGCTGTTTTAATTTGTTCCCAAGTTGCAATTTCTCTACCATTAGTAAGCTAAGTCCAGGGTGTACACGCCGCGAGCCGGCGTCCCTCAGGGGTCCATCCTTTCTCCTCTTCTATTCATATTCTTCTGCCATGACATCCCTCGTCCCGAAGAGCCGGAGGTCCGCCTCTCGCAATTCGCGGACGACACAGCTCTTTGGGTGACGTCTCGAAGCTCCGCCGAAGGATCCAGAATCCTGGCGTACGAACTAGGACGCCTGGAGACTTGGTTCCGGAAGTGGAGAGTCAGACCAAATCCCCAGAAAACCAACCTCATCTTATTCCGCCACCGCGACTACAACCACACGGCCAGATTCGATCCCGACGACGTCCGCCTGGAACTGTGGGGCTCGCGCCTCCAACTTTCGTCATCTGTCAAATACCTTGGCATCACTTTCACCCCCACGCTGAGATGGAGCGACGAGCTGAAGCACTGCCTGGACGTTGTCCAGCGGCGCAGCGGCTTGCTCTCTAGACTCTGCGGCGGCATTCCAGGCTGCCACCCTAGGACGCTACTTCACACATACAAAACTTTCATAAGGCCCGTGATCGACTACCGATTCACAGTCTTCGGCTCCGCACCGCCATATGCGATCAGAAGACTCCGACAGAAAGAGAGGGCCATCTGCAGGAGGATTTTCCGGCTGGAGCGCTTCTTCCCTTCGGAGGAAGTCTGCGACAGGGCGGGTATTCCTCCTGTAGATGCGCGCCTCGAATTCATGAGGGGTCGATATGTGAGCAGGGCGGTCGAACAAAACAGAGAGCACGTTCTCGACATCCTAAGAACCCGGGCTCCGGCCGCCCGCAGAAGACCCAAAAGAAAACCCAAACACCCGCCCTCCATCATGATGAGACGTGCCGAGAACCTCTCTCCCGAGTTGATGGACATACTTCTTGACACCCCACTTATCTATAGATAAGTTCCCAACCACAGTCCTCCGCGAAACTACCGAGCAAAGTAGGCAGCGTCCTGGCGCCACGTTGCATTCGGGAGGTCCGGGACATCCCCGGGCCGACTGTTCTCACTAGGGTTTTTCCGTGGTTTTCCCTAGTGGTCAAGGCAAATGCCGGAACAGAAATTTCCACGGACCCACCACCAACACCGAACTAACGCGCCGCGTCACCACCCCTTCACCTCCGATGTTACCACACCGAGGAACCGCCGCTGCACCACCACCCCACAACACCAAATTGCTGCTGCCGCTACACACAACTACCGCAGCCACACAATAAACACACACACACACACACACACACAGGATGAGCGCGAACCGAACCGTTCTCTAAGTCGCTGACGCCACAAAATTCCTCCCCTCATCAGGCTGAAGAAGCTCCACGAGGAGCTTAAAACGGCCTCCCGCCTTCGGCGGGAATTTAACGATTGACTTGACTTGACTTGACCATTAGTAATTGTAAGTGTAAGCCGTTAAGATAGGCAACCAAACCAACACTTTTAAGAATGTAAGATGGCGGAAAGCAAAACCAACCAACTATTCTATGAAAAAACTACAGTTCATTATGTTAAAACATTGGTCTTTCGAGCCGGATAGCTAATTTAGTTTTTTAGTGCTGGAATTCTATTAAAGTCAATTCAGCAATTATCGAAGAAGATTTCAGTATTACGGTGGTACAGAGTAGCAAGTACGGACAACTATTCCCAGCTTGCAACGAAGATTGACAAAATTTCAACTGGGCAACTGTGAACCTATTGCGACGTCTCCGCAATGCAGACGCATCTAGTGGACCTGTACTAACCATTCGCTACGATTGATTTTAATTATTTAAGAAGAAAACTGGTCGATTATACTTAACCTTTAAAAAGAAAAACAAATAAGTCTTTCGTTCTTTTTTACACATCCATTTCTAAACAATTAATAATTATCGCTAGTTGTACAATTAATAAGCTACATGTACTAAACTATAATGAATTTATTAGTACAAAAACATTGTAAAAGGAGTGGTATAAAACACAAAATAACTAATTTTGCTACAATTTTAAATAATTTTAGTTTGTTAAGATTCTTTCAGAATTTGAAGAATTGCAAACTGAAACTGAAGTCTATGTACTGAACAAGATCTAGAAAATAACTATAAGTATTTAGATGAAACTACAAACGATTATTAATCTTATTTGACTACTGCAAAATTATTCTTAAAGGAGTTTTGTTCTCAAAAGTCTAATGATGTTGAGGGAGATTCCATTTCAATCGTTTAAATGATCAATTACAAAAGAATTTAACTACTACAAACAATGTACGACTTCCAATTATCAATTTACATAAGTCTCCGGGAAATTATAAAATGTGGTTGGAGTTCAAAGATACATTTGAATCTCTTATACATAAAAATGATTCTACCAACCAACCAACCAACCAACAACAATATCATTATCTTAGGGCTTCCTTGGGACTAGAGCCGCTGAAAGTTATACAAGCCTTAGAATTTTCTTCAGACAATTACAAAGTAGCCTAAGATTTACTCTGCAAGCGTTATACCAATCATCAGTTGTTAATTCATAATCATTTAAAATCACTTTTTGATATTGCTGATTTAAACAAAGAATCTGCTACGGATTTAAGAAATATTGTTGATTCCGTATCAGAGCATTTAATGCCATTGGAAACTTTAAAGCAACCACCGCAACATTGAGACTTGTTAATAATATTAATTTTTTGGAGACTTTAGAAACCAAACATGACTCCAACAATAAAGAAATATCAGCCAAAAGTTTCTCTAGCTTCAGCTAATGTTACTTGCAATTATTGCAAAAACTCTCATACGATTTATGTTTGTGAAGAGTTCTTAAAGCAGAGAGGCTTTGAAAAGTGGCAAAAGGTTAAGAATTTAAATCTCTGTGGAAAGTTTGTTTGTGCTAAAAAATGCAAATTGTCAAGTTGCAAAAAGTGTCAAAAAAGACTTCATCGAAATGACTAATGCAAATAAACCACTAGTAATAAAGTTTCTTTAACATCCAATAACCATTTTAGTCAAGTTCTATTATCTACTGTAGTATTCTCTACTTACGACTTAGATGGAAATAAAGTTTATGTTCGGGCTCTTCTTGATTCAGGTCACAGTGCCATTTCATTTAAAAGGACTTATTGACTAAACTAAAATTAGATTTAACTTAAATCAACGCTTCAATTACAGGCCTAAATTCAGTGACCTCCAGCATTCAAAGTACATGCTCAGTAAAGGTACAATCCAATAATGGTAGGCTTAAAACTATAATTCAAGCTTACATTATTCCCTGTATAACAAGTAACTTAACATCACAATTTATTGACACCTCATCATGGGAATTACTGAAAAACTTACCTCTTGCAAATCCTGACTTTAATGTATCAAATAAAATAGATTTTCTAATGAGCGCTAGTATATTTTGGACGATTCTATCAAATCGAGTCATTTCTTTAAAAAAGGGCTAACCTGTGCTCTGGCACACATCGTTTGGCTGGATAGTTACGGGTTATTGTAATCAACCACTTATTGTTTGTAATTTTGTTAAAACCCAGTCGTTGCAAAACAACTTACAATTAGTTTAAGAAGTTGAATAAATGCCAGAATATGAAAGGTACTTTCGCAAAACTACTTACCGTGACTCAACTGGTCGGTTTGTTGTTAAAACTAAATTAAAACATTCACTTGAGTTACTAGGAGATGCCAAAGATGAAGCTGTAAAGAGTCTTTTAAATTTAGAGCCTCAATTCACAAATCAAGAGTCTCCTAAACAATTTTATTGCAATTTCATGAGAGATTATCAATTATTAGGGCATATGTCTCCCTGCAATTTCGACAATTCAGGTTCTTCATATTTTCTTCCTCACCATGGTGTGATGCGAAGTGAAAGTTTCCTTACTAAGCTTAGAGTTGTTTCTAATGGCTCGAGCCCCACAAGTGTGAGGTCCTTAAATGACTTGTAATATACAGGTTTTTTTCTCTCTCTTTTTAATTTTTCTTCGCTTTAAACAATCCTCTATTGTAGTTACTGCCGATGTAGTCAAAATGTATAGGCAAGTTTTAGTGAATCCTTCAGATAGAAGACTGCAGTTAATATTGTGGAAGAGATTCAGACATTTCAGTTAAACATCGTCACTTACGGCACCACATCTGCTACATTTCTAGCAATGAGATGTTTAAGTGAACTAGCCGAGATTAACAAGGACTTATTCCTTATTGCTTCTTCAATCATTGAAAGAGATATCTACGTAAACGATTTGATAACAGGTTTCGATTCCGAGCATGAGGCTATTCAATCATGCATTGAAATTACTTCTATTCTCAGTTCAGCTTATTTTCCACTTAGAAAATGGCATTCAAATAATTTCTTAATTCTTGAACATTTCAAGTATGATACATTAGGTGTGTTCTGAAATAGTGCACAGGACAATTTTACACATCCTCTCAGCCACTTTTTCAAATGAAGTGATAATCAAAAGGAATTTCTTGCAGTGAAATCAATATTTTTGATCCATTAGGACTAATAACTGCTTGTGTAATTATTGCTAAAATTTTTATTCAACACCTTTGGGTTGTTAAAATAGGATAGGATAAACCAGTTAAAATGGAAGTACTTTTATGATCACCTACATTGTCTCAATCAATTGTCAATTCCACGACATGTAACTAACAGCAACTTGGCGGAAATTCAGCTTCATGGATTTTGTGATGCGTCACAAAGTATATATGCTGCTTGCATCTATTTGCGTAGTATAGTTTGTTACGGTCCAAACCGCTACTACAGCTAAATAATTTGCCGACTAGGAGTCTCAGTGGAGACGGGTAGGTTCGGGCAAAATTACTTACCGTCAAACAAGTCTTACTCAATCAGTAGTGGGCGCCACTGCGAGATCAACCAGCTGGATGCCTTGAAGGGTCGCAGTCTCCTTCAAGGGGTAACGATATTCACAAATACTTACGATGACAATTGTTTACTATACTCAAGCTTCAGTGCTCGACGCTGACAAATTTTTCACGAACTAGGGTTAGCTGACTAGTTCAGAATCTTCAAATCAAACAGTCCCTAGTTCCCTATTGATGTATGACTTTAATTCTGGACTTATAAAGCATAAAACAAGACTGAGGGCATTTTAAACGTATAATGAATAATAATGTAAGCAAGTTTAGTTCACAATATTGTCGACAAAGTCAACCAAATTCTTGTAATATTCAGTATGCTCTGTACAGACAAACATCTAGTGGCTAAATCAAAAACATATACTGGAAATGGAACAATAAATACAATAAAACTAGAACTGGCGTCTATACTAGACCAAAACCATGGATTAGTAACTAGACCTTAAGAGGGTCCCCTGTATATTACAACACAAAACTAGAGTGTGAGAAACCAGGTTGAAAATACAAAATAACGCAAACCCCACTCTCGAGTTTCGTTTGTACTTTTCTTGTTTACTATATCTACGTACGTATATGTAACTTGGAACAAAACAGTGAACAATAATCGTATATTAAATCAATACGGCTTTCTCAGACGGAATGCCATTTCAACACACACAAAATGTTTATTATAGCAAGACGTGAAACGTTTATAAAGGAAACGTATCACCAAAAGATTGCCAGAAATCTTGTATTATAGTTTACACAACAAATTGCAAAACAAATAAACCGGACGAATTTTGTTACGTCCATTGTTACTTCCAAATAAATTTACGATCACCATGTGATCAAATGTACACTTACGTGGGCACCAAAACTTGGAATTTCTTATAACAGCGACAAATTTTTAGTGCTGATACAATTCAATTATTGCACACGAAGCTGGAGGAATCTCCAGTGTTGGCGACATATATGGGGGACACTGCTACGGAGATTTAGAAAATCAGGGACGTGGAAGGTGTTTATCTTTAGAACCCTTGGTGATTTTTTCTTTTCTTTTCCAGTACAAAATTATTACTCCTAAGGATGGCGAAGCGGGATCTCCCCCGGTTAAGTTTGACGATTGTATGGTTAGAAATTTATTATTAATCCGGACTATTCCGAAAATTACGTTAACTGCACTAGCTTGCGGTAAACAACACCGCAGTTCTAACCCTTTTTTGCAACTATTTGCTAGGATAAAGAAAGAAAACCACCAAATATGCTCTGCTTAAAAACTAATTTTCGAAAAAACGTCAAAATTTTTTTCTACGCATTCTACTCAGCACGCAAATGTTGACGATACACGACAGAACCAACGGCATTGACTCAATTTAAGCGTCCATAACAAAAATAGGTAAATACAAAAAGAATTATGAACGAACGTTACAAGGTTCTAGTAAGGAATTTTAAATTCCCGAACACTTCATCCTATGTCTAACGATTCACTCGACCTTGAACCATTAACTCTATTCCATTTCCTTATTGGATGACATTATATAGCTCTACCAGAACCAAGTATAGGGAAATCAACTGCTGTAAACCGTTTGCAACGATTTCGACTTCTTCAACAAATCTCATAATGCTTTTGGAAAAGATGATCCAGAGACTACCTGTCTCACCTACAACAAAAAGCTAAATTGTTTAACACTTCATCCACTCTACAAGTTGGAGATATGGTTTTACTAAAGCAAGAACACTTTTCTCCATATCAGTGGCCGCTAGGACTAGTTATCAGTCAGAATCCTGGTAGTGATAATCGTGTCAGCGTGGTAGCAGTGAAAACACGAAATGCGTTGACAAATGTGGTGTGGTGAATGTGTTCCCATTGTAAATATCCGAACAGCAGACTCATGATTAATTCAGTTCTATAAATTAATATGTTTCTTGTATTTACTTGATCATTATTATTGATATTATACTTACCTTGTTATGTTTTCTGTTATTTATATTGCAATTATTATCAATAATGTACATGTTCTATAAGTAACGAAGCAATTTGCAATTCTCCTTGGCGCGAAGGGGAGTATGTTAGTGTAAACCGTTTAGATATGCAACCAAACCCACACTTTTTTGAATGTAAGATGCTAAATGTTTTATTTTTTACGCAAAAGAATGCATTTAAGAAAGGATAGTTAGGTAATATTGTTTTAGATAGACTTTATGTAATTTACGTGTCTATTTAACAAATGACAGGTACTCGTAGGTATGCGCGTGTTATATTTGGAAATTATTGCACATTATTGTAACCCCTTATTTGTCTCTACTATAAACAATTTTTTTAATTATATTGATAATACAGTGACGCACAGGAAGTATAAAGATACAATAATTGGTGGTATGTACTTGATAATAATTATTATGTGCACACTGAACACGCTCTTGCGGTCTTGTTTAGATATGTTATGACCTTACAGCAATGTTATTATCATAATAATTATAGTCTGTTGAACATTAATTGTTTTTCTAATAAATAAAAAATGTTTAAAAAATACGTAAAACTTGTAAGAAATGTACAGTAGTATCTAACTCTAATTGGAACAATACCAATCGATAGCAAAGATATAACCATAGTAGACATTGCGAAGTAATAAATAAATTGATTCAAGTAGTAAAATTTTATTACAAGTCACTTTTTACATTTTTCATGCTACTACCAATAAATAATAGTAACAATTGATTTGGCCATTACATACAAATTCAAGTGCTTTTCCTTTTCTGCATTTATTGTTGCTGGCACATCCTCGTTACTCCTTAAATTAAATATACTATTATATGAGTTCTATCTTTTTGCTCGACTATTATTTACTTGTTTAAGATAACAATAACTATTCCTCCATCAGGTCTTTTTAGTGCAACGACAGATAGATGTTGGTTAGTACATTTGTGTTGAATTCTAACAGAGCCTTGTGGAATAAATTTTGAAAAGTGGCCCAAAATATAATACATTGATTGCTTATAAAATCCGTCTTTTGAAGCGTTTACAAATATGGGAGAATTAACCTCGTTATGTATAAAAGTAGGCTCACCTTCCATATTCAATGCAATATTCCAATCTATCCAGCCAGTACTCCAATGGTTTAAATCCTGCTTGTATTTGTATTTCATCAGTATTATCTTGTATGCTTAATGTATTTCTCTACATGTAGGTAGGCAACACACATGGCTAACAGCCAAATCAAACCATTTATCTAACTTTTGTTTTTAATTTTTTTTTGAATAACAAAAAAATCTTTAATCGCTAAGATATCCATGATATACAAAGTGGTTGACCTACCTACTTGTAGCACACTGTAGAAATATAAAAATAACCTGCAGTATATCTGTGGCGTAAAATTCTGCGAATCTCCATGATCCATGGTGTATTCCTGACACCCTTTTTACTTAAAAGAACTCTGCTGTATATAACTATTTTTGTACAGGTTTAATAATTAAATGGAAAATACTTACTCATGCAGGCTTCTGTATACAGGATAAATTTATCTGGATGTCTGTTGTGAGTAACATCAAGCAACTTAGGAGAAAATATATTGTCACCGTACCAGTGTACAGCAATACCTCGAATGTACTTCTTTGCATCTTTATAAGAAAACGCCTTTAAAGTTTACTCTTTTCAAAGTCATTCGCAGGTGCTTATTTTAATAGTACTTACCTTATCAACGAACCAAGGTAAATTTACTCTAAAATCGTCCATTATAAGAAGCTCGACATTTGAAAACTCCGAGTTTCGTATTGTTGGTCCTAAATTAGAAGCTATCCAAACACCCTAATTTAAATAAAAAAAAGTTAGCCGACAAATGTTAAGTTTATATATAATTTTTTCCCATGCTGATATAACAATAATTAAAATTAAGAAAACTTTTTAATTATTTTACTTTTTGCTCACAGCTTGGGAAAGTAAATATTAAAATTTTTAACAAACCATTGGCTTTGCGTGCCATTTAACAAAACTTAAAAGTGAGAGAACTGATGAGGTAACAGGTTCATTTCCCGTTGTAATCGCCCAAAAATCTAAACCATGCTCTTTGTAGGATTTCAGAAATTTAATGTGATAGTCCGCCCATACTTGATACATAGACCTCTTTATGTAACCTCGTTTAATGGTGTTGTGTGTCTGTATCCAGTTTGGTGCATACCAGGCAGATCCTAACAATTGCAGGGTGTTGTTCGAATAGGCATTTGCGAGTTTAAGCACGGGTATCTAAAAATTTCAAAGCGGTTTCCAAGGTTTTTTCAACCCCAACTATTCAAAATACCAAGCAGTTTTCGTAATCAATAGGTCACGTTTGAATTTTTTAAAGTCCAGCCAAAATGCAATTAAATCAGATTGGCTGCAATTTTCTAATCTAATCAATGACTTTATTTTTGTTAAGTGAATTTCTTCAAATTATGGTGGGATCTAGAATTTAGTCTGCATAGCCATCTAGTTAAATTAAAAACTGCCAATCTTTCATCTAAATCTTACTTTAAAAAAGCTGGAGGGTTGTGGAATTCGGTTAATTTCCTCTGTTGATTTGTTTTGAAATCATTACATTCTAATCGGTATCTTTTAGATATTTCGTGTTGTCCCCGTGTAAAAATCTCATTTTCATCACATAATTATCTAAAAGTCCTAACTTGAATTAAAAAATCATAGAAAAGATCGAAAATCATCGATTATATCTATAGTTAATTCTACACATTTGAATTCCCGTGAAAGATATATTTTTTGTCATTATTGCATTGCGTTTCATTCATCATTCAGTTAGCGAATTTCAGAGCAAAGGGTTGCGTTTTATTGTTAGTTTGTTTTGTGTAAAATTTTGGTAAATTCCCTTGAAGAATTTGAAGATAAAATAAGTTTTATGCCCCTACAGACTAAAAATGTTGTGCTCGCTGCAGCTCAAGTGTTGGAGAAGGGCGCATTCACAAAATAACCCAACATAAATTGGCTTGAAATTTACTAATAAAATACAAACAAACCTCACAGCTTCGAGATGTCAGAAAACGATATAGACGGGCATGTTGTCTTTGAATTCCATTACTACTTTTTATCTAAGTAGCGTTTTACAAAGGGGTACCCCCACTTAGCACATATGGCCATTCTATCAACAATGAGGCTTTCTTCTTTTGCTAACAGCGCTGTTTGCCCATCTTGGAGAAGTAAATTTTTGTTTTTAAAGTGTCAATACAAAGCTGTATGGGGAATTTTACAGCATTTTGCTGCTTTAATGACACTGCAACTCTTGGAGATGGCTTGGAAAGAACGTTCAGAAATATCGTTCATTTTTGTGTCTCTTTCCGCAAGGATCAGGATTTTAACAACGGTTGAAGAGTTATGTCAATCTAGAAATGCTAGTTATGGGGAACTTTACAACTCGGCTACAGAATTATCTTTAGGAAATTAGTGTAGTTGGTTTAGAACAATTAAGACAGCCGTATCTGACTGGTCATTCACATTGAAACGTTTCTGACATGAACACATTGTTTAGAAGATTATCTCACGCACCAGAAGATTGCACTATTTTAAAGTATATTTAAAAACCAGTGAATATGTAGACGAAATTTAAAACAAAAAAATTTTTCGATCTCGATTATCTCGAAAAGTATTCAAGATATCAAAATACCGATTATGTACCTGTAATCAGGAAAATATTCTAAATTGATTTCATATACAACACGTCCTCTACAGGAACATGGCAACAGATCACCAGACAATGTCGAAAAATCGTTATTTTTGATCTCGATTATTTCGATGACTATTCGAAATATCGAAACACCGATTATGTATCTGTAATCAGGAGAAGATTCTAAGTTGATTTCATATATAACATGTTCTGTAAAGTTACGGGAACATGGGAACAGACCAACAGACAGACTTTGTCGCAAAATCACTATTTTCAATCTCGATTATCTTGAAAACTATTCGAAATATCGAAATACCGATTATGTATCTGTAATCAGGAGAAGATTCTGAGTTGATTTCATATAACATGTCCTGTGAAGTTACGGAAACATGACAACAGACAAACAGACAGACAGAATGTACGAATTCAAAAACGAAATTTTTTAAATTTCGTCAAATATACTGACAAGTTTGTGTTAACTAAGGTAAATAGTTTGCCCGATCATTTGAAATTGCGTAAACGAACAATTTTACAACTTCCTGCTTCTTATGACTACCAGGCGTTTGCAGATGATCAGTAGTGGGATTCCGAACTCTTAATACAATACAACGAAACAGGACTTAAAATGAGCTGATGCTTTTTATAAAGCATTTATGAATTGAAATACAGCGTGTCCAAGATAAGGATGCACAGCATGGGGATCTTGAAAACGATAAGAGATACAGCGTTGATTAATGAGATGAAAGTTGGCTATTTATAGGACCTTTTTATTGGCTTTGCAAAATCTAGATATCTTGGATAGTCTCAGAGATATTTAAAAAAAGTAGATTTCTCGATTTTCGTTAGTATTTTTTCTTTCCTTTATTTGAAGAGATATCGGAAAACTAAAACCACTTTTCCATTGCCACTTTTTGTTCTCTATTAAAATACGCTAACGAAATTCCTGTACAACGTTTTGGTCTCGAGTAACCATCATCAACCTCATTTTTTTAAATAGGCGTAAAAACAATTGAAAATTGTTTTGAATAGCTCTTGTCACAATTCTCATGATGTAAACATGATAGGGTTATTTTGATTTCTTATGCTGTAAATTAATGCGTTCTGCAGTACCCTGGCCTGCACGATCACCTGATCTAACACCGTTAGATTTCGTATCTCTGGGGTTATGTTAAGAATCAAAATTTTGAAGATGGGCAACAATTATTACAGTTGGTCACAGCAGCGTTCAACACAAAAAAGCAAAACCAAAATAACTGTATCATGTTTACATCATTAGAATCGTGACAACAAGAGCTATTAAAAACAATTTTCAATTGTTTTCCCGCCTATTTAAAAAGATGAGGTTGATGATGGTTACTCGAAACCGAAACGTGTACAAAAAGTTTGTTGGCGTATTTTAATAGCGAACAAAAAGTGGCAATGGAAAAGTGGTTTTAGTTTTCTGATATCTCTTCAAATAAAGGGAAAAAATAATAACGAAAATCGAGAAATCTACTTTTCTTTAAATATCTCTGAAACTATCCAAGATATCTAGATTTTGCAAACGCCAACAAAAAAGGTCCTATAAATAGCCAATTTTCATTCCATTTAACTGATGCTGTATCTCTTACCGTTTTCAAGATCTCCGTGTTGTGCATCCTTATTTTAGACACACTGTATAGTAAAATTTACCTTGGTTACCACCGTGTATAGAGTAACAATAATTATAATAATTGTGAATAAACAATAACACCTACTTTTTACTCCAGATCTTCCGTGGCAAGTGAAAAATGAGTAAGGTTGAGATCTACTTTACCATCATCGTACATATACTTACGTACTGAGAAATCAGTACCACCAATTGGAACCCGAGCCAAATTATATTCTAGGCCTTCCCTTGAAAAGTATGACCTAAAACAGAAAAGATATCGATTTCAGAAAATTACACAGTGATTACAAGAAATAATGTGTGCTTACTTACTCCAAAAGTTTTTTCTGTGCTTCTATGCTTAGATTTTTTATATTAATCCCAGCAGAATCAGTAACAGCACCACCCCATCCTATTATTCTTTGATATTCTTTCTCAGTATTTATCTCGATAACTAAGGATCTAGGACTACCACTAGTATTAGTGAATGACTGGACATCTTGTTTTAATCTTTGTCCAGATTTGCTGGTTGTTTACACTACACATTGTGAACTAAGAACTTTTTTTATTGGACGTATAGTATCACAATAGGATGCATTGCAAACACAAACAGGACTCTCTGTATTTGGTATCAATTTTGATATGCATTCATCTTAGGCTGTTATTGCTGAAAAAATTCTTTTTTTCAGTTTGAATACAGAAATTACTTATTAGTTCACTTATCATCTAAATAGAGCAAAAGAAGAAATTTCCACATTTAATTTAATTTAATTTAATTTAATTTAGTTTAATTGCCCAACAGATATTTCCTATTACAGGACAATATACAACAATATAACAACGTACAAACAAAAGTAATATAAATATATATAAAACTAACAACATGCATATGTAAATACTAAGTATATGACTAGTATAAATACAAACAGAAAAGGTACTACTACCATAATAGTGTTATGTTTCAATTGCAGTATTTAGTAATAATTTTAGAGTACAGCAGTTTATATCTATGCTATTTGAAATGTTATTGTAGTTGCGAGATATGTAATATATTGGAGAGTTTATTAACAAATTGCTATGCGCTTTATCCAAATAGAAAAATGTATTGCTTCTACTACACATTCGAGGAACATGAAAACTTAATTGACTTAAAATATGCGAGCAATCTATTTGATTGTGCATCAGTTTATACAAAAATGTTAAGCCAATAAGTTTACGTCTAATGTCTAATGATTTTACATCAAATTTTTTCAGTAGTAGAGTATGCGGATAGCCCTGCTCAGGATAATGGCCTTCAACCTTAAAATAAAGAAATTTAAGAAATTTTCTTTGGATAGCTTCCAGCAATTCTTTGGAATTGATGTGATAAGGATTCCATACTAACACACAATATTCAAAGCATAAAACAACGTTTTTAGTGCATGTATATTCGTAAATGATTTGCAATTTCTCATAATGAATCCAAGCATTTTCAATCCTGTACTTCTAACTTGTTGTATGTGTGCAATAAAAGTAAGCTTACTATCAAAGAGGACACCCAAGTCTTTAATAGTGCTGGATCGTTTCAACGGAATATTGTTTACACAGTACTGATACATAATAGAATTTTGTTTACGTGTATAAGATACGATTTTACATTTGTCGATATTAAGGGCTAATTGGTTGGTAGTGCACCAATCATGAATAGCTGTAATTTGATTTTGCAGCAGCTGACAATCATTTTGATCCGAGACCGAGGTGAATATTTTTAGGTCATCTGCAAAAGCAAGTTTGTGACAGGTAATTATGTCTAATGAATCATTAATAAATAAAATGAATAAAAGAGGGCCCAAATTGGAACCTTGGGGGACACCTGATGTAGCTTGAAATGAAAGAGAGGCAAAACCGTTGTAGGATACGAACTGTTTTGTATTGTTCAAGTAGGATTCAAAAAATAAACAGAGAGCGTTGCTGAAACCGAAGTTGTGTAATTTTCTAATAATTATAGGATGAGAAATACGATCGAATGCCTTTGAAAAATCTGTATACACGACATCTACTTGTCCCTTTGTATTTATAGTTTCAGATATATATTGAGTTAATTGAATTAAGTTGGTATTTGTCGAGCGCATCTCCTTAAAACCGTGCTGAGAGGGTGAAATATAAGCTTTAACTGAATGATAAATGCGAGAATAGATAATAACCTCAAGCACTTTTGCAAAATTGCATAGTATGCTAATCGGCCTATAATTGCTTACAAGATGAGGATCTCCACTCTTAAAAACTGGACAGATTCGGGCAAGTTTCCAATATTCGGGAAAAGTGGACGTGTTAATAGACAAATTAAATAAGATTTTCAAAGGCAAAGCCAACACAGCGGAAGTATCTTTAACGAAGAAACTGGGTACCTGATCGTGACCAGAAGTTTGTTTGTTTTTTAGTTTGTGAATGGCACTAATAACATCAGATTCAGAAATTTCATTAAGATTTATGCAGGGCATAGTACTGTGTCCAATTTCGGGTACAGAGATATGGTTGGAAGATGGAAGGTAAACACTTTTAAAATGATCTTTGAAAGCGTTAACTATATCCAAAGGTTTATCGTAGGCATTATCACCAAGATTCATTTTTCCAGGAATACGAGTAGTGCCTCGCTTTTCTTGAATAAACGCCCAGAAGCTCTTTGGGTCTGTACCTAGATTGATTTGCAAATTAATCATGTATGCATTATATCTTTGATCATGGATTTAGTCAAGGCCCTGTAGTGCCTATATAAACAAAGATCGTTATTTAATTGATGTCGTTTATATCTTGCGAGATGTTTATTTTTAAGATGTAAACTTTTAATAATCTCTCTACTAAACCAAGCAGGGTATTTACGTTTTTTATGCTTATATAGAGGAACATATTTGTCAAAGATATTATGCAATATACTGTAAAATTGAGCACAGGCGGCATCAATATCTGTGCAGTACTCTAAGGATGACCAGTCGGTGTTGAGAAGGCTACTATAAAGTTGTGGAAAGTCTGCTCTACTAAAATTGTAAACTTTGATTTGATTTTCTTTGCAATACTTGTGATTATCAGGAAAGTTAAACATAAAAATTACATTATTCAAAGTAATAGAAAGTGCTGGATGGTGTAAATCTTCTTTAACAAGAGGAGAGGTTTCCCTTTGTACAACACAATCCATATTACTAATTACTAGATCTAATAACCTATTGTTATGGTTAGGTACATTATTAAATTGTTGAAAATCAGCAAAGTTTATAAAATCATACATAGTTAAACAGTATGGATCGTTACCACTATTTATAAACATAGGAACATTAAAATCACCTAACATTAAAACATTATATTCGTGAGTACAATACATTTGTTCAAAAGTATCCACAAACAATAGAAAATCCGTTAAAGACGTGTTCGGTGGAATATACAAAACAAAGATATAAGTTAGTTTATTTACTACACATTTGCAACCAACTATATCTATTAATACATTCTGATCAGTTATTACACTCAGATCAATCATCTCAGTTTCAATGCAATCACTTACAGCCAGTAAAGCACCGCCTCCCCATTTCTGACCAGTAGTGAGTGAGTATCTTCTGTCACACCGGAACACCTTGTATTCGAAATAACTCAGAACTAGCTATATCACAGTTAAGTGCAGTTTCAACTAGCGCAATCAAGTTATATTCATTGTTGCACACCATTGGAAAGAAGTCATTTATTTTAGAGCGTAAGCCCCGAACATTTTGAAAATAACACGAAATACTGGATAAACTGTTGGACGTAATTAGTTTCAACGATCTGTTAATTTAGTGATAGTGGGAATCCCTTTGACATATTTGATCGTTAAAGATGATTCTCCAGCTTCAGTTCTAGATTGCAGCTGATTACGTAGATTCTTTAAATACTTCAATTGCTCTGGCGTTTGATCATTGCTCCATCGTAGATTTTTATATTTAGAGTTTTTTCGTGCTGTCTTTTTAGAAAGAATACGCCTAGGTACAGATGAATTTTCAAATTTTAAGCGCAGAAGACGTGGTCTATTTGAAGCATTTCTTTTCCCAAGTCTAGTGAGTTGCACTGGATAATTTTCTGACGTCTGCAGAACCAATCCGAGTACTTCATCTACTGATTTTTTATCACTGTGCTCTGTACCTTCAGGAATTCCAGATATAATGATGTTATTCGAACGCTGAATACGATCTAATGCTTCTTGAATTATTATCTCTTTTCCGGCTTTAACTTTTTGTAGCTTTTTCTCAAACTCGTCGCGAAGTGCTGCGAATCTAGCATTAATGTCCGACTTAAATTCCAAAATAATTTTTTTCAGTTCATCCAGTTTATTTTCTGTTTCAGAACATTTACTGCAATATAAGCAAACATTTTTTGATCTGGACCTAGTTAAGCGCACGGCATCATCTTGAGAAATTAATATTATGAGTTGACATTTTAAAGAATGAGTCTACCTTTTCATTAAATATGTCTACTATCCTATTAAGATATACTTATTATTTTTTTTTAATATTGGTAGTACTGTCGCTTATAATTATAAAACAGATTAGTTATCAAGTGACATTGTAGACAGTAAATTAGTAAGATGATAACGGTGGCATTATTAAACTCAAAAAACTATTTTTTATTAGATACGCAGTTTATACCTATGTTTTCATTAGATTAACTTGTGTAATTATAATTTTACATACGAATTAATTACATCCAAGTAAACATTTTTACGAAGATAAGGAAAACATTAACACACGAAAATTCTAACTGTCGATTAGGATATTTAAAGAAATAAAACACAAATTTAAAAAATATTCAACATAATATATTGTATCATCTATACATTCTTATTGAAAAGAAAAGCTTTGAGTCTTGTGCTAACCATGCACGTGGCTTAGTATAGCACGCATTTCATGTTCAATTTAATCAAAAAACTCTGTCGTCGTAGACTTGTTGGAACAAGACTCACTTTGAACATTTATTGCGGTGGGTTAGTACAATTAAAACTGTAAATTTGTTTTTACTTTTCAGTCTACAACTCCTTCACTATTGAGATAGACTTATTTGTAGGAAAATACGCTGCTAAGGACGCTATCACTTATACCGGTCAGTTCCTCCATACTAGCGAGTTCGCGGAGCGAGGACGCTACAAGTGGGACAAACTGGTATGCGCGGGTGATTCGATTGCAGACAATTAATAAAAAACCTAATACTACAGCCTCTGTTGCTGAAACTGATGCAACCTGATGCAACAAGATATGGTGTCTAGACTTGCACCTCTGACAGTTGAACCTTGATTTGCATTTACCTGTGAAATGACCCTTCGCTAAGCAAATCTTTAGTTGTTTTACCTTTTCTGACAGCTCCTTCAATCTGAATTGCTTAAACCTTTTACGAGAATTTATAGAATGAGAACCTTTACGAAGAGGGCAAGATATGGCAGTTGATACGAACGCTTTAGCGGTAAGGCGCTCTGCGTGGGATTTTTGATTTCTTTCATCGATTGTTTCTAATAAGGATGCTTTTTTCTCTATAAAACTAATTAGCTTTTCATAAGAAGGGAATTTATCAGAATTATTTTGATTTTCAAATTCGCGCGTGGTGATCGGATCTAGGTTTGAATTAATTAAGTAAATTAAAAACGCAACCTTTTGATCTTCCTCATTGACCAATAAATTTAAAGCCCTAATATTTTTCTTTACACTGCCAATTAATTGCCTCAGTTTTGCTGAGGATTCCTTCGCAATGACTTCAATGTTAAATAATGCTTTAATATGATTGTGAACGAAAATACGCCAGTTATTGAATAGATCATTCACACTATCCCAAGCGATCTGATAATTTGTAGAATTGATAGTCAAACTCTTTATTGTTTCTGCGGCTTTGCCTGTAAGTGACGCACGTAAGTAATGTAACTTATGTACATCAGTGAGGGCCTCATTTTCATGTATGAGATTTATGAATAAATCTTAACCATTCTTCAAGGTTTCCATTGAAATTTGGAAGATTTATAGTAGGAATTTTCACAAAACCTTTGTGAACCGTGCTACTTGACGATTGCGGAACTCCTTTAATGCTAACTACGTCAGATGTGACCGCAACAGGTCCTGGTACGAGAATCTAATGACAAGAAACAACCGAACTGGATTTTGCAGAGAGATTGTCATGAGAGGAAAGCTTTTGTAGAATGTTTACCGCAACAGAAACAGTTTCATAATATTTTTTTCAAATTATGTTATATGCTCTGACTCACTTTCAGGGTCCTCTCTTGCATTTTCTATTTGTAATTAAAGCTGATCAAACGTATCTAATAACGACTGTATTGTGAGAAGACTTTTACGTATTCGTCTCAATTTTAGTTTTAATTCCGTAATTCCGTTCGAAGTAAGTCGGGAGTTTTTAAAACCCGACAATTAATGAAACTTAAACAATTTGCAATTGCGTATAAATTAAAATCAATTAATTAACATTTGAGACAAATCACGTGACTATAAAATCCCCCAAGGTGTGAGACAGCACTAGTCTCTAGCTTGTTTATCGAATCGTCAACGTAAAATACCGCCGTAGGCGGCTGGCTCCTTAGAGGACTTAACCTCTCTTAAGCCTGGAAAATGAGGGAAGTTGGAGGATAGGAAAGTCGACGGAGCGGTGCGTCGGAGAAGGAAGTTGGTGGTAGTCTTTGTCATGTCATGTCACGTACCAAGCAGTCCGCGGGCCCGTCCATGGGGTGATGGTTGGTGGCGACGGTGGAGCAGGCCGGAAGCAGGTCCTCCATAATCCCACCCGGTGATGATGTCGATGACCCAGGTTGGTAGGCATACCCAAGGACTGCCAGCGAGCCGTCACACAGACACGACGAGGAGTTCGACGCGACGGTTCTTTTCAGAACGGTGTTGGAATTGTGTAATGAGTAGTGTGAGAGTGTGTATATGTTAGTGTAGTGGTGTGTGGTGTCTAGGTGAGTATAGTGTGCCGTGGAAGTGCAAAACTGTTCCGGCATTTGCCTTAACCACTGGGGAAACCACGGAAAACCCAGTGAGAACAGTGTGGAGTGGGTGTGGTGGAGCGGGAATTATTGGCGGGAAATTATGGCGGGAAAGGATTTGGTGGGAAGAGTAGCGGATTGGCAAAGAATTTCCGGGCGCAGTGGTGATGATACCTCGAGGAGCCTCAGGCTCGAGGATTTGGAAAGGAAAGGATTTGGTGGTCACGGCCCGGTAGCTACCCGGGCCGATCGGACGAGGCTGAGATGTTTGGATGGAGTTGGCCGGGCCTACGCACCCCTACGCAGGCACCGGTTGGTGGTGGAGCGGCCGTTGATCCATCTACTGCATCTAGGGTTGGTAGGATTCGTGGCGGTCGCGGTCCTCTGGCTCCCCAATTCCTGAAGACCGACGGTCGGTGGGATGATGCAGCAGTGCGACCTCAAGTCACTCCGTTGGCGGTGGAAGTTGGACCAGGCCTGTGCCCCCCATACACAGATTCTGGAGGGTGGGATGGCGGTAGCCTCCCGGCTACCGCGTTGGTGGTTGAGCCCGTACTCTTCGTCGCCGATGCGCCGCGCTCTCGCTGGAGACCGGGTCGACTGCCTCGCTTCGCACTCGAAGCCGGAATCGAATGTGTGAGCTTGTTTATAATTTTGAATCACTTAAATACGCATTCAAGTATAGAAATTCGTTAAATTATACGTTTTTGAAAGAATCGCGAATATGAATTACTCAATACGTAAGCACTAACAGCTTACCGAATTCATCTGCTTTGGTTAAACACGGCAAATCTGTTTATAAATACCACACATGAAGAAATTGTACAATAAACCAAAGAGTAATACAATAAGAAGCAACTTACACAAAGTCAATTTTATTGTACATAACGAACAAAGAAAAGGTATTTATGAAAAAAAAGGAAAAGCTCACCCGCTAATCATTTACGATCTTCGCATTAAACTTATTATAACAGCCGAGGACCAGCCAAAATTGATGCAACAACGAAGTGGTGAAATCCGGCTCGAAGGACCATTTTGTGTATGTTGAACTTGCTGGTTTCAACACTTCTTCTTCTTAATTGAATAGTTACAACAACATATTACACGTAACTATTTATTTTAACGAAGGAGAAAGCTAATGAACAAGTGGACTGTATTACGTTACAAATACGAGTAATGCAACAACTGTAAGATACATGTACCTGCTTTAGACCTTAGGCCCGACGGGGGTGGCAGGAAACAGACCCAACATGCCCCCGTACTCAACTACTGAAGGCGGTGGAAAACAGACCCAACACATTGTTTCAATTTAGTTTGTACAATGTTTTAGGTGTGCATGGGCATAAGGCCACTTTTTCAGGTTTTGCCCAAGACAACTATCAACAGAAACTGAATAAAGCCAAAGCGCCTCGTTAAACTTCTTTTCGGACAATACTATTTAAAAACAAATGCTTCAAAATAAAACAGTGATATTCAAAAGCAAGAAAAAGTAGAACACCTTAGTAGAAAGTAAACTAATTAGTTAAAAACGATTTTATTTATAAGATACCAAAACGATTAAAATTTTTGAAAACTGCGAATCACAGTTACTCGCTTATTCAAAAATTGATTCTTATAAACCAAAATTATTTTTGTTAGGAAGTAGTAAGGTTCAGAAAATAGATAACGATTTATGGATCATTGTAGCAGTAGAAGAATTCGTAGGAGAGTTTTGTGTTATTTTTAAAAAAATAAATTTTTTAATACAAGTTGAGTTAATTTGTTAAAATTATAAATTTCATTAAAACGAACTTGTAATTAATTTCTACAAGAGGAGTTAAGTAATTGAAATTTTAATGTGCGACTTGAAATAATTATTGTGACAGCTAGCCTTGAATTCTAAAATCTGTGACAACTTTTTATAAATATATTGTAATTCAAACACCGTTCTCGTGCGGCATTATTCTCGTCATGACCTAAATAATTATTGACTGGGAATTATTAATTATTAAATCCAGATTGTTATGATACTATTTTTAGTTCTTGTAATAATAGCTGTATTCATTTTGTATTATTGAAGGTAAATCGTTGTAGGAAACCAATAATAAAGTTAAATTTGTTGTTTTTTGCCTACAAATCCGTGCTTGGACTATTTTCATAGAAAGTAGATAGAATAACAGAAAATATACCTTTTTCTACCACTTTAAATATGTTTTTAAAAATGTGAAGATTAAAAGTAAAATTTACAGTGGAATTTTTGTTACATTTGTCAGTAGTCTGCTAAAGAAGAAATTAAATTACCTATTTATTTTCTTTTCCTGAAAATAAATACAAGAAAAATATAATTTAATTTGTTTATTTTGGTGCTGTGCCCAAGAATAATTAAAACTTAACTTTTACGGTTGTCAAAAGAAAGTTCAAAAAGTAAAACCATCATTATTTACACATAAAGCTGTTAGTGAAATCGTTTGAAAGAAAATCTCCTGTCATCCGAGATATTTTTCAACATCCTCAAAAAAAGAAAACAAAAACAAAACAAGAAGCAAAATAAGAAAAAAAAGTTTATATATACTGCATGTAACATTCGCAATTCAAATAAAAAAAGCAAACTTTTTATATTTTTTTCCTTCAATAACGAAAAGAGGAGCGCGTAAAGTTTATTAGAAAAGAAAAATCGTTTAGTAGTAAAGCATATTTATATATTCCTTGGCGCTTTTGACCTACTTATGTGCAAACATTGAGGCTGATAATAATATAAGTGTGTACCATATCGCGGAAGGCTTGGCAAAAAAAAGGAGGGGTAGAGAAGTTCCAATTTTTTCGGGGTTGACTGGATCGATCCACGCCGGTGTGTTCTCACACGAATGTGTGGATGAATTTTCCTTCTCGCTCTTTCTTTTAAAGGTTTTCCCTTTGACTGTAAATATATGTATGAATTTTTTTTTCTTCCTTTCTTCTGTGTCCTATATCACGTTTCGGACGGTTCTATTTTATATGGACATGTCAGGGATGTTGCACAGTGATTCTTTTTCTTTTTTATACAGATAGTCAACAATTTTTATTTTTATTGGAAAAAATATAATCTTGAATTATATGTTTCGGTCCGTTCAAAAAAAATAATATAAAAAACGACTTTCATAAAGGCAGTTTTAAATTCGTAACTACACAGTTCTTAAAAAGTGTATTTTCCAATTTTCCGAATTACTTCTAAGTGAGAAAGTTGCGAAAGAGTTGAAGCTTACGGTTAGGTAATGTTATTAAGTATTGATTTCCTGAACGCGGAATTTACTTCAGTGAACGTTTCACTTTTCCCGCCTTAAAATTATAACTCTTTTTCTAATTATAACTTTTTGGACATTGTCTCAATCCCTGTAACTACGGGGGCCCAGGACACTAGGGAGCTCCAGATTCAAAGTTTAGTTGCATGTATTTTGTATTCTTGTTAATACCAGTGAGACTAGTTACGCAATTGTAACAACTATTAAATAATGGGCCTTGCGAATAAAATATTTTATTTTTATTTACTTCAGTGAATAAAGTATCAAAAATATAATTTTTAATTGATCAAAGTAAGATAGATGTACATTGTAACCTATTCTCGATGGGTATCTCGGTTGTATTAAAAATGCCCAGTCAGCCCATTTCTCCTTTTTGCATTCATGCTATGCCTGTGGTACATACTAAGAATTAAATATTCGATAGCGCGACATATCTCCCCCGACTACACGACCGCACGCCTATGGGCACCAATTCTCCTACGTTTATACCATCAAATCAGATTGTCAGGTACATGAAGTACTTTTTCGGAAAAAAAGGCGCATTGCACTTTTTACGTATATTTACCTTCTTTTTATGGTAGTTAATGTTTCGAGTCGATAGGCCGTACCATTCCGGCACGATGACAAAAAATTAAAAATAACGAATTTACAAGATTTCAAACTTTTCTATCTCTGAAGATCATCAGGGTATTTTAACCAAACGGCAAAATGCACAAAGATTTAGGAGAGCCGAATTTCAGCATTAACTACCCTAAAATAACAAAAAGTTCCAAAAGAATACTAACTACATTTTCTTCTTCCAATTCACCCCAAAGACAGGCGCACGCCGCTGGTATCTACCTAAGCGTTTTGTCCTGGTGATGCTATTTAGGAAAAGAAAAACCAGCTCTATTAGACCATAATTAACCAAGTTACTGTGTTTTTAGTTGGGCATAGCGGTAGACCATGGTGTTAGATTTAAAAATTTTAAATAAAAATTTAGATTAAAAGTGAGGGATGTCTCCAGTTTCTAGTCAAAAACCAAACTGATCCAGACTATCCATGTATTTTACTTGATATATGATTTGACGTAATAGGTACATATTTCTTTGAATGTTAATTTATAGTTCTATTGGCAATGAACTATTCAATTACCCATACGCACATGAGCTATTGGAAACATTTTTATATTTTAGTGGAGAACACAGTAACAAATGACACGTTTTTACTAAAATAACATCATAAACCTAACTTTGAAAGCAATACTGGAAATTAAATCTAACACGGTCAAACTGACAACATTCCGTCCTCGGAATGCCTGTTAACAAAAGGGTTTGGTTGCACTTTTTGCATCTTCGTAATAAGCCACGTTACAGGGGGCAGTTGTAAACCGTAAATTAAGATTTTATAACAGCAATTGCTGGATATACTTGAAAATGTTGTAATGTTTATTTGTTTTTTCGTGTTTATAAGTACATAAAACAGTATCGGTGCAAAAGTCGTTAAAATTCTCTTAGCATGTATGTTTTATTTCCACTATTCGAGTGGAGATTAAAAAGCATTTGAAAAGTCAATGCGCTGTATTTACAAACTCACTATAACTATAATAACTTTAAAAAGAAAATAAGAAAAATCAATAGATACACTATGTTTTTAATTATCGGGACACTCTCCTGCCGATCTTTCTCCCTGAAGCGACTTATGTAGTTGTTCGAAACGTCAGAGGCCGACACCGAATCGGTTTGCTCGTCAGGATCAGCATCTGCCAAAAGTATTGATAACATCACTTTAGGGAGTGAATAGCAAGACTTATAAAGCCATTCCTTTCAACTCACTAAAGTTACTGTGCTGTGCTTATAACTAAGAGAAACATTAGAAGGGTGTTACAAGAACTTTTAAAACTTTTAATTGGTCATCGTATAACTGCTGGTAGCAGTGCAAGAACGAATGAAGAACAAAACTTCTTATTTCAAAAAAACAAAAATTTACAAACGATTAGTACAACTTACTCGTGTCAGACTCCAGCAACTGAATGAATTCTCCAGTAGTCCAGCCAGTAGGCCAAACTCTCAATTGATCTTTCGAACACTTCAAGACTTTTTGAGCTCCCACATTTTATAGTAGGTAGCGATCACCTGCAGCTTGCAATTTTATACGATATGGTCCAACGAATTCACAGCTGAACATTTCAGGCCGTTGTCCTCGACCTAGGAGAACGAAATAGCCAACTTTGAAGCTTTGGTTGTCTCTTCGTTTGATATCAAACATTCGTTTTTGTCGCTCAGATGTTTCTCTTAGTTTGACGATGACTTTGGCACGATCGTCAGGTTCAATTTTAGGCGTTACAACTGGCAGATCAGAGAGCAGGTTTCGAGTTTGAGATATCTAACCGTTTTGACCAAATACTAACTTGAAGGGTGAACAGCCAGTTGTTTTGTGCTTGGTGGTATTTAGTCCTAGTTGAACTTTCCATAATCTGTCCGGTCAATCTGTCGATCTTCTTGACTCAACACGTAATAAACTGCTGATAGTGCGCTGTACTTGACCATTAAACCGATGTGTACCAAGAGTTGTAACATGTATTTCTATACCAAGTTGTTTCACAAAGTCTTTGAAGATCTTAGCAGTAAAATTCGTGCCAGCATCATGAATGATCTTACTCAGAGTTCCAAACACTCCGAGAAAGTGTGAAAGTTTTATTTCGTTTCTTCGGTTGTCACACTTGATTGTGGATATAAGAGGCAGAATTTGGAGAAGGCATCGGTAATGACCAACAGGTATTGGTCAAGTCAAGTCAAGTCAATCGTTAAATTCCCGCCGAAGGCGGGAGGCCGTTTTAAGCTCCTCGTGGAGCTTCTTCAGCCTGATGAGGGGAGGAATTTTGTGGCGTTAGCGACTTAGAGAACGGTTCGGTTCGCGCTCATCCTGTGTGTGTGTGTGTGTGTGTTTATTGTGTGGCTGCGGTAGTTGTGTGTAGCGGCAGCAGCAGTTTGGTGTTGTGGGGTGGTGGTGCAGCGGCGGTTCCTCGGTGTGGTAACATCGGAGGCGAAGGGGTGGTGACGCGGCGCGTTAGTTCGGTGTTGGTGGTGGGTACGTGGAAATTTCTGTTCCGGCATTTGCCTTGACCACTAGGGAAAACCACGGAAAAACCCTAGTGAGAACAGTCGGCCCGGGGATGTCCCGGACCTCCCGAATGCAACGTGGCGCCAGGACGCTGCCTACTTTGCTCGGTAGTTTCGCGGAGGACTGTGGTTGGGAACTTATCTATAGATAAGTGGGGTGTCAAGAAGTATGTCCATCAACTCGGGAGAGAGGTTCTCGGCACGTCTCATCATGATGGAGGGCGGGTGTTTGGGTTTTCTTTTGGGTCTTCTGCGGGCGGCCGGAGCCCGGGTTCTTAGGATGTCGAGAACGTGCTCTCTGTTTTGTTCGACCGCCCTGCTCACATATCGACCCCTCATGAATTCGAGGCGCGCATCTACAGGAGGAATACCCGCCCTGTCGCAGACTTCCTCCGAAGGGAAGAAGCGCTCCAGCCGGAAAATCCTCCTGCAGATGGCCCTCTCTTTCTGTCGGAGTCTTCTGATCGCATATGGCGGTGCGGAGCCGAAGACTGTGAATCGGTAGTCGATCACGGGCCTTATGAAAGTTTTGTATGTGTGAAGTAGCGTCCTAGGGTGGCAGCCTGGAATGCCGCCGCAGAGTCTAGAGAGCAAGCCGCTGCGCCGCTGGACAACGTCCAGGCAGTGCTTCAGCTCGTCGCTCCATCTCAGCGTGGGGGTGAAAGTGATGCCAAGGTATTTGACAGATGACGAAAGTTGGAGGCGCGAGCCCCACAGTTCCAGGCGGACGTCGTCGGGATCGAATCTGGCCGTGTGGTTGTAGTCGCGGTGGCGGAATAAGATGAGGTTGGTTTTCTGGGGATTTGGTCTGACTCTCCACTTCCGGAACCAAGTCTCCAGGCGTCCTAGTTCGTACGCCAGGATTCTGGATCCTTCGGCGGAGCTTCGAGACGTCACCCAAAGAGCTGTGTCGTCCGCGAATTGCGAGAGGCGGACCTCCGGCTCTTCGGGACGAGGGATGTCATGGCAGAAGAATATGAATAGAAGAGGAGAAAGGATGGACCCCTGAGGGACGCCGGCTCGCGGCGTGTACACCCTGGACTTAGCCTGGTGCACTCGCACGCGGTGTTGGCGGGCGGACAGGAAACTGCTGATTAACCTGACGAAGCAGGCGGGGATTTCGGCGGCTCGGAGCTTAAAGAGAAGCCCCTCGTGCCAGACCTTGTCGAAGGCCCTCTCGATGTCGAGGAATGTGGCCGTTACGCACCGTCTCGAGTTGAAGGCCACCGAGACGTCGGTGTGTAGGCGGAGAATGGGGTCTGTTGTGGATCTGCCAGGACGGAATCCTGTTTGATGCTCTGGGAGGAGGTCGTGGGCGTCTAGGTGTGCTCGGAGTCTATTTGTCAATATCCTCTCGAACACTTTACCTAGAACGTTGAGAAGGGAAATGGGTCGATAAGATGATGGGTTGGTGGGAGGCTTTGCTGGTTTGGGGATCATGACCACCGTTGCCTCTTTCCAGGCGGTCGGGAAGTAGCCGCATCGGAGGCAACAGTTGAATATGAGGGTGAGTAAAACGGTGGCTGAGGGAGGTAGGTGTCTCAGGGCTCTTCTCGTGAGAGAGTCGTTTCCCGGAGCGGAATTCTTGCCAGAAGCAAGCGCCTCGGCTGTTTCCTCTTCGAGGATGGGGCTGATAATGTCTGGGAGATTGTCCGGAGGTTGAGGAGGAGGCACGTGAAGGCGGGGAGCTATATCTGGATCGAGACGGACGTCATAGTTAATCTCGCGGAGGGCTTGAGCATCAAACAGTGGGTCGTCGGGGAGTTGATGGACTTCTTCCAGAACGTCGGCGAAGATATTCGCCTTGTCCAGCGGGTCGGCTATTACGTTGCCGTTTTGGTTGAGGTGGGATTCCTGGGTAGCTTTCTGACCAGTGAGGACTTTGAGTTTGTGCCAGAATCTGGCGCCGTCCCGGTGATCCAGGTTCGAACACGCGGCCGACCAGCATTCCTCCTTTATCCGGGTCACATGCCGGCGGACGATAGCGCTTAGTCGGTTCCACTGTGTTTTCACCACTGGGTCGTGGGTTCGGACGAATACAGGTATTGGTATTTCTCGGGAGTTTTTGGTAGGGGACCAAGGTAATCGATGTATACGGTATGAAAAGGTTTTCTGATCTTGGAATGGGATGTAAAAACCCTTGCTTCGGCCCTGACCTATTTTTTTCGAATGGTGCAAACAATGTTCAACATATTTTTTAACAAAACGCGTCATATGCAGAAACCAAAAGTAAAGTTTGATCGAAACTAACGTTTTTTCACAACCTACATGACTTTGGTCGTCATGAAAAAAACTGGACCGATTTTTTTCGGGAACATAAAGAGATTGAAGTGTTTTGTGTTTATTTGTGGTTACGAGGTGATAAAGAGTGCCTTTCTCAAATTTATAGTGCCTCACAGTACATTCGTCATTGTTTTTGATGGCTGTAGTGATTTCTTTGCATTCTGAATCAAGAGATTGGCTGGCAGTCAACCAATTTGTACAATTAAACGGTTCAGTTTGTATCAAATCTACACTTTCAGTTGGGTTTCGATTTAGAAAGTCAACATGAGAAATTTCGGAGCCTTATAACCAAATCTGCGTATGTGGATTTCCTTATAGTATTCTATAGTTTTTTCCGAAATCTGTCTTGAGTGGAGATCAAGTCCTGAGTTTCTCTACCTGGCCTATAACCTTCTTGTGATTCTAGCAGCTAATGCTTCACTTGACTTCTAAGACATATTTCAAGTATCCTGGACTTGATTTTTTCCGAAGCATTTAACAAAGATATTCGACGATGGTTGCTGTTGTCTCCCTTTTTGCACAATGGGACTATGATGGCCACTTCCCAGTCTGCAGGTATTCTGCCTTGCTTCCATGCTAGGGATAGGTACTTGGAACAGTAGATACTTCCCTGCTTTTCCCACGTGCCTCAGCATCTTTGGTGCGATGCCATCATGCCCAGCTGCCTTTTCAGAACAGGTCTCATCTCTTCTTTAGTGGCGGAGTCGGTTGTAAACTCTTGGTTTTCTTTTACTAGTTGAGCATCCTCTCTTGTTTCCAGCAAATACATAAAATATTCTCTTTATCTATTCATAATATTCTTATCATCCGTTAGTAGACATTTATTTTTGTCAAGAATGTTCTACAAGGCACTTCGTTGCTATTTGTTAAGCCTTTTAAGAATTTTAGAAAAGTGTTTGACTTTCATCAAAGCCTGTCTCCATTTAGTGACCGAACTGTTCTCAACTAGCTTTTTTCGTATCTTGTACTATTCTCTTGACTTTTTATCTCTGCTCTTTGTAGTTATTGTAGCTATCGTGTGTTTCAGTTTCTAGGCATTCCTTTCACTTCCTCTTTTTCAGCTTTATTTCTTCTTTAATCTCTTTATTCCACCATCTTGTCATTTTCTTATTAGTTTTTCCCCACACTTTATAGTACCACGTACTGCTTCTGCTGACTCCAAACTCTGAAAACGTTCGTTAATCAAGAGAGCAGCAAACACATGGATCTCGACACACAGCGAACATGGACCACACATCCATTAGGTTCAAGTATAAATTAGAAACATACTTCAGACAAGTGTTCCACACAGAGAACGCACCCGGTATTCTGATATAAAGAGTATAAAGTAGAAAAACAAAGAGTATCTTAGAATAGCGCACAAAAAAAATTGTATATTTAGGTGGGACATAAAGCACGAAAGAAATGTATCTTAAAAAATGAATAAAGGCAGGGTGTTCTAATGAATGCAGCGTATCGAAGATATGAGAAAAATCAATCACCTCTGATCATAGAGCCTGGCAGCGCCTTGTAGCCTTTTAAGCTTACGTTAACTCTCGAACGGGCTACCTTCGGTGGAGAGATACTCTCCTTCTCTCTCTCTTTCTTTATTTTTTTCAAAACAAAAAGAAGGAAATAAAACCAAGCGAGTCGAAGACGCATGGACATTAATTGGTAAATAAACATCTTATAAACCCTGAACAATAAGAGCGAGGCAGTTCAATCATAAAAAGGTGTGTGTTTGTTCTTGCTATTGCTAATTTGGTTTCATGCATTAGGAATAGAATTGCGTAGCCGCAGTTTCTTATAACCCTACGCTTTAAAGTCGAATTAAGTCTAGGTTTCTGAAATACTAATTTTAAGTAAACAAAATTAACAATGACGGCCATGCAGTATCAACTGTTTTTTCTTGTATTTAAAAACGGTTTTTTCCGCTATTTACCCTAAGAATAACATTGAAATGTTTTTTTAATTTAAAATAAATGATGATGTAGTTTAATATTGTTTTTAACATTGCCACATTTGCTCAGATTCTGCGTATCTATAAAACGTTACAATATTGACGAATAGCATGAATTAAAACCGACAAAAATTTCAACAAGTTCTAGTCTTCTTAGGGATTTGGAATGTATTTCCTCGGTGTGCTCCTTAGGGTATTGAATCATTCAAGATAGTCTTTGTTAGGGCTGTTTTAGCCGCACTTATATCTTCCTTTTTTATTTTCGAGGTCAATGCTTAAAATATGCAACGTAGAGTGTCCAACCTTAAAAATCCATTACTGTGTAAATACCCCATTAGAACTACAACAATATTAGATATCGACACGCTGATTCTCTAAAATTACCCACCAATCCAGAATATTTTAGATTATTTTTGTGTACATACGAAAACGCCACACTATAATTAAAGGTCGTAAAAGCAAAGCTCCCGTGTCTAAAGGTAAAATTCCATACAATAATAACCGAAGCTCTTTAGTCCGATAACCGATAGGTTTTTCGTGACTGTATTTTCGTCAAGGGAATTAAAAACACTTACCCGCCATCGTTAATTAAAGTATTATGCTAACTACCGTGTCCTTTGGCATGGAGATGTGTTGTGAGTGCTGTTATAATAAAGCCAGTGTGGAAACAATAATTAATTTTACAGGAAAACTTATCTGAATAACATCAACTTTCAACAGAAAGTACAAACAAAACAACGAAACGGCAGCCAAGTTATAACGATGCCTGTATTGTTCAGTATACCACGTATAGTAGTTAGTTGTATACACTGAAATGTTACCCTAGAGAAAATAATTTATGTATTACAATACGCCGTGCACACGGACGTGACATTTTTCAAACTGGCAACATCCCTTAATTATAAGCCTTCTGAAATATTCAAAATTAAATTTGCCCTTACGACGATGTAGTACATCTAGGCAAGTAACGCACCGAGTAAGTAAGAGAAGATAGAAACGAGAAAGTAAATGTTTTATAATACTTTTTAAACTTTCCGAAAGTGACAGTACATTTTCTGTATTACAAGCAAAAGAAAAATATTAAAAAATAATCTTTGCGCTTTTTTCTCTCTCGCCTGAATAAAATCTAAAGTGGAGAGAAAACAATTCATTAAAGTGAACTCATTGACTTCTAAATAGGTCGGGGCTGTTGGAAACTTGGTGGAAATGGGGTTGAATTTTAAATAAATCTACATTTATACATGGAAAGAAGGCTAAAAGAATGTTTACAAGGTTAAATTTATTTTCAAATTAAGTTAGAACTGTGCTTTTTGCTATTATTTATTAGGTTTTTGAATGTATGGTAGATATCTGAAAATTCTATTTATTCCTTAACAATCTTCCAAATGTTGCAGTTTCTTTAATGCTTCTGGAGTCAAATATAAATAAATTTCACTTATGTTACCTGGCTATACTTACCTGTAAATTATTGTTGTCTAAAAAAATGAAGCCGAACCGTGCTTTGCTCTTAACTAGCTTTGTTGTTTCTTGGAAACACAACCAAAAACTTGATCGTGAATTTATCAGAAATCTGAGTAGATTCCTTATATTGACGAATATTTTATTACAAGTTAATAACTGTAAATTAAGACCCAACAAGTTTGTTTTCTTCCTCATCTTCATATAGATATCTTTCCGTTAAAAAGCAGAATAAGAGTTGTTTTTGGAAGTTTATTAATTGTATCCTCCGTTTCAATTCATTTCCAGAATGTAACTCTGTAATTTTTTTTTGCTGCAGTTGTCCAAAGTTAGCAGAGAAAATCCTTAAAACTGGGTCTTAATCACCCTTTCAATAATCCCTTTTTAACGCTTTCTATTCAATAATACTATAGGCAGTTTTCATAACTAATAGGTTATGTTTGGATTTTCTAAAGTCTCGCCAAAATACAATTAATTAGTAAAGAGCACTAAAAATCGTCAAATATGCCGACAAAATATGCTTTAAAAAATCTAAGATATGCATTTAAATATGTACAAAGAATTTAAAATATTCCCGATAAAGTACGTGAACTTAAGCTCGTTAATTTTCTATTTTTGAAGATTATGCATAATACAAATGATTATACACAATCTGTATATCTTTTGTACTTGATATTGCTAAATTAACAATTAACTTAATTGATAATTAATTACATCTTGTTAAAATTACATACTTACATACGTTTTCGGCAGTAAAATTGTGTCTTCTATGTTATAGAATACTTCACACGATGTGGTGGTAGGAAGATAAAAATTTAATTAGATCTTCCCACATTTAAAAAAATCCCGCAAATCTACAAAAGCTCTGAAAAGCCAATGAAAAATTCTTTTTAACTGAAAATTTCCAGATGACAAATGGAAATTCCCAAATAGCAACCGCAATTTTTCAAATGATAACTAGAAATTTCCACTTGTCACGTGGAAACTTCAGTTGTTTTCTGGAATTTGCTAGTTACCATTTGAAAACCTTCTACTAGAAGATATTGAAAAGCTTGTCCTTTGCACCTATTCACGAAAGCCCCGAAGGGCCAATTTTCTATTACCTGGAAATTTTCAGATGACAACTGGTACTTTCCAACTGATAACTGGACATTTCCAGACGACAACTTGAAATCTCCAGATATTAGGTAGAAATAACAACTGGAGGTTTCCAATACTTTCTATTAACAAGATTCCTAAATGGTAACTGAAAAATTCCAGATAACCACCTGAAGTTATCAGATAAGAACGGGGAATTTTCAGATAACTACTGAAATTTCCATATGACAAGTAAATATTTCTAGTTATCATTTGGAAATTTGCAGTTGCCATTTGAAAATTTCTACAAAAGTCATGGAGAAATGGAAATTCTTACAATTTTTTTTCTGGAATTTCCACATGGCAATTGCAAGTTTTCAGCTGTAATTTGGAAATTTAGACTTACCATCTGAAGAATTCCAATTCTCATCTGGAAATTATTAGTTGTTATCTAGAAACTTCCAGTTTCAAGCCAGGAGAAAGAAAAAAATAGAAATATTTAGTTTACATTTGAAAATTTCCAATTGTCATCTGGAAATTTCAACTTATCATCTGGAGAATTCCAGTTCTCATCTGGAAATTATTAGTTGTTATCTAAAAACGTCTAGTTGTTATCTAGAAACTTCTAGTTTCGAGTCAGAAGAAAGAAAAATTATAAATTTTCAGTTTTTATTTGGAAATTCCGAGTTGTCATCTGGAAATTTCAACTTATCATCTGGAGATTTTTAGTTCTCATCTGGAGATTATTTGTTGTTATTTTAAAAACGACTAGAATTTGAAAATTCCAGTTTTAAGTCATGACGAGGAAACATTAGAAGCTTTTAGCTTTTATTTCAAAATTTCCAGTTGTTATCTGGAAATACCTAGTTACCAATTGAAAATTTACTTTTTCCATCTGCAAATTTTTAGTTAAAACAATTTTACATTGACCTATCGCGGCTTTCGTAGATAGCTGGAAATGACATTTAGAAATCTTGAATGTTCTCTAATAGAAAGTTTCCAAAAGATAACTGAAGGTATCCAGCAAACAACTAGAAGTTTCCAGATAAGAACTGAAAATCTGCTACAAAAGCCCCGAAGGGCCAATGTAAATTTTTCTTTAACTGGGAATGTCCAGGTAACAATTGGAAATCTTCAAATGACAACTGGAAATTTCCAGATAATAGGTACAAATACTTACTTACTTAATCCAATCCCCGAATACCGCGAGAGGCAGCACAAAGTTGTCCCCAGGCTGCACGATCCCTGATCCGACACCAGTCTGATGTACCTGGCTGAAAGTCCATCCTTCACATAGTCCATCCACTAACTCCTCCGCTACGTCATCCTCCGACACTTCATATTCTTGCAGCAGTTGCCAGATCTGTTTTCTAGAACTTCGGTCGAAAGCTTTCTCGAGGTCTATAAACGCCAGATGGGCTTTCCTGCCGTGCTTTATTAACTTCCCTTCCATTTGCCGCACAATGAATATCAATCAGGTCTTGGGTGCTTCTCTCTCCTCGAAACCCGCACTGGGAGTTTGCCAGCCTGCTGTCCCGGGCAGTACGCAGTCTCGTCTTTAGGATTCTGGCATATATCTTCCCTGAAACACTGAGCAAGGAGATACCCCTGTAATTCCCCCCCTTCTTGAAGAGGGGAATTATAATAAACTGGCCCTAGTCGTCCGGAATTCTCTTTGGCTTATACGCCAACTGGGAAATAGTCAAAAGAGCTTTTTGGCTGCCCTGATCCATACATTTTAATATTTGTGGGGTCACTCCGTCGTGGCCCGGGGATTTTCCCAACTTGACCATTCCAAGAGCCTCGAGAAATTTCTTCACTGTCACTCCTTGGCAGTTCTCTCTTGACGCAGACACCATTCCAGACAGCGGATCTACTGCTGAATGAGCTCCCGCCTCCATGCCACTACCTTCTGCATCCTGTCCTTCCAGGAGGTTCCGGAAATGCTCCTTCCATTTTATCATTATGTCCTTGCTCTCAGGCAATACTTGTTTTTTTTGTTCTTAATTCTTTTAATAGGACACTCTTTATGTTTATTCATTGGCTTTAATACTCTGTAAAAAAGTTTTTGATTTCCCGAGGGGGACTCCTCCATGAATGTTCCAAATTCTTCCCATGATCTTTGTTTAGCGTTTTCCACTTTGATTTTACTTTCCCTTCTTGCATTTCTGTAAACTTCCCTGTTTTTATCTCTTCTATTTTCAAATACTTTTTTCATGCCCTCTTTTTATTGGCCACGATTTGCTTAACTTCCTCTGCCCACCACCTGATTTTTTTCACCTTTCTTCCAACTCTGCTTCTTCTCATCGCTGTTTCTGCTGCTTTTATTATTATTCTTGAATGTACACCACATCCTTTCCAAGTCATTTCCAGACAATTCCCCCCGTTGCTCCTCGTACTTTTCTTGTACTTATTTTTGGAATTCTTCTCTTGATTCCTTTTTTGTGGGTTTGTGGTTCTTAATTCTCGTATTTACTTTTTTCTTTCCTTTTGTCTTTCTACATGTTGGCACCAGAAAAATCATCCTCACTAGGTACACAGTAAAAACTTTTCTAAGAATTTAACTATAAATTAACAAATTTCTTATTGTAATTTGCATATTGTAAACTTTAGCTGAAATATACTGTAACATTAACAAAAGTGGTACCAGGTAAAATTACTAAAACCACGTTAACTAAATAATATTGTACACATAACAGTATTAAAATTTTCACAAATCTGTTGATAATGTTACAAAATTATCATTCAAATACTTCACATGAAGAAGTGAAGTTGACATAAACGGAAGGATAAAACTGCGCGTCGATAGTGTTGATTTTAACACAACTTTTTTGAAGCTGACATTGAATTGAAGAAATAAAGCCTGGTATTATTGCTAAGTAACATGATACTCCCCCGTCCGGCATTCCTTTATTGTCCATGAAATATGTATGCGCATGAAAATTTTAAAACATAATTTGCTATTGATGAACACAGTTTCGTAGAATATTAATATTGTACCTAGATCATACTTTAAATATTCTGTACGTGTTACAATGGATTACAGTTATGAATACGTTCATTTTAAGAAATCTTTTTTTATGAGTTTTTATTCTTTATAAAGGGTTTATCTATAAATATCAATACAACATGCCTATTTAATTTTGGCATTCTCGTTCACAAAGTTCTTTTTTTAAATCTCGTGTGGCCTTCGCAGAGAGATTTCTTCAAAGGCAGTGACGTAACGATTTCTCTCGTCTAGACGGACATTACCACCACGTGAGCAGAGCACGCAGCGCACGCAGCTGACACGCACTCGAATACTTGCGCAGTACGGTCTTCACAAGTAACTTTGTACATTTGATTATTGTACTTTTAATTTATGTGCCTTTCTGTGAAAGTTGTGTTTAACATCAAATAAAATCATACATGGTAAGTTAATGTAATATGTAGGTACAGTAGCTTTAAGCATATTATAAAATTTGTTCTAACAGCTTTCAATCATACGGGGAATCCCCCAACTTCCCAATACAAAATTTTCCACCTTATGTTTCCAGGTATAGAAGAGAATATCTCTATAAACACCTTTAAAAATCATGTACAAATTATTAAAGACGTATACCTAACAACAGTCAGCAAACCCGATGAAGAATTAATCAAGGATACAAATGACTGTAATGGTGAGTTTTAACTTTTTAATAATGCATTCATGTGTTGAAAATTAAAAATATTTTGTAATAGTATTTAAAAGTTGATACTGTGGGTTCGAAAAGATATGAATTTATAGCTCTTTTACTATTTCCTTTAGACAGGTCTTATAGGGATTTTGATTTGAATCATATTATACATTTAGTACTAATACATATGTTATATAAAAAAAATAACACCAATTTCTGAAAATAACTGCAAGTGTTACAAATCTACTGAATTGATTTTTGTTAAATGTTGTTTCAGATTGGAATATGACCACAAAATCATTACTAATATTAATAAAACTGTTACCTCCGGTGTCATCGAAGACTTATAAGAAAGAGAGTGCAGTTAATGCTTCTACTAAATTGTTGGTATTTTAACATTTTCAAGTTCCACTAGAGCATATATTACAGAAAAAGATTTCTAAACAACCATTTATTGTGGCTGTTGGATCAGCAAAAAGTGCAGTAAGTGATTACTATATTATTTTTGATACCCATATTATACCATCTCCTGAAAAAGACATTATTAGTGCCTTTGATTATTTATTTAAAACTTACTTTGTTTTTGATTTAAAATTTGATTATTCTCTGCTACAGTTTTTCCAATTTATCCAAATAAAATTTTACGGTATGGATATAATACCACAACATATTTCAAACCGTATTAGAGAACTAAGAACAAAATTTGATAATGTCGAAACACACTCAAGGAATTGAATTTTTTTAATTTGTATGTTTAACTTAAAAATATATTCCAGTTTTCACTTCTAAAGCTCGGTTGCGCAAAAATTATTTGATCATTGGTCAAGTTGATCAATTGATTAACCGATCTGATTGGATAAGTCTAAATATTTTACTACTTCTGATTGGTAATCAATTGATCAAGTAGCTGATCAATCGATCAAGCATTTAACAAAGCTTTGTGCAATCCGGCCTAAGTTGTTTATTTGTTTTTAATTACTTATAGTTTAACACTTTTTTATTTTAATGTTTAAAATGTTTAGTTGTTTTATTTGTAAGCATAGTTTTACATCTGTTACTCAGTTAGTTAAGCATTTAAGAAAACTTCATGCATTGTATGACAGCCCAACATTACATTTAAAGTGTTTCAATACTAATTGTACAAAGTATTACGAAACATTTAGTGGCTACCGAAAACATATTCAAAAATGTATTTACAGTCAAGAAATTGTAAATGTAAATGATGTAAGTAATCCAAACTGAAAACAATTCGACATTACTGTGTCCCAATAAAAGATTGAAAGTTGGTCATTATACCAAATTATCTAGTATAGATGATTATTGTTCTGGTTATGTATCAAAATTGTACTCACTGGGTCTACCAGATTTAACAATTCAGACAATAATAGAATCAACAGAAAATCTTCTCAATGCATTTCAGCAACCTAATGTAAATCAGCAGGAACTTATAGCAGCATTTTCTCATTTGAACAGTAAGCATAAAAGGGAATGCTATTTTAAAGAACATATAGTAGAGCCAGTAAAAATCAATATAGGCATTAGATATGATCAAGTGTGGGATAAAGAAAACCGGGTATATGTGCAAGTACCAATTTCTAGGTCTTTTACATATGTTCCAATTTTAGAAACTTTAAAGTTTTTATTACAAAATAATTTTTACAGAGAATTACTGTAGACCAAAGATTCTAATAATGTTAATTCTAACTTAATAACTGAATTTGCTCATGGTAGTATTTTCAAAAGCAACGAGTTTTTCTAACGGAATGATATGATGTTACAGTTATATTTTGATGAATTTGAATCGGTTAATCCATTAGGATCAAAAACAGGAGGGTATAAAATTGCTGCATTCTACATGATAATTAAAAATATCCCTTCATATTTGAATTCAAGTTTGGCACACATACACTTCGTTGCTTTGGCTTACAGTAATGACATTAAAGTTTTAGGAATTAATTCAGTTCTTGATGTTATTGTTAGGGATATAAGAACATTAGAAACTGAAGGGGTATATGATAAAATTACTGAAAAATATATTAAAGGCACACTGGTCGCTGTAAGTCATAATAATTTAGGAGGAAATCAGTTGTATGGAATGGTTGAATCCTTCACAGCAATTAACTTTTGTCGTATATGTTTAGCAGACGGGACACAAACTTGGAAAATGATTGTCCAAGATGATGAATTATTACGAACTGACCAACTTTATGAACATTGTGTTAATAACACAACGGACCCTCACATTTTTGGTATCAAATTTAGAAGAGCATCAATAACTTAAATCATTTTAAATTATGCACGAATGCTTCAGTAGATATTATGCACGACTTATTAGAAGGCATTCTACAGTTAGAAATTAAATTCTTTTCAAGTTCTTAATTTCTGACAAATATATTACTGGCACCGAAGTGAATGAAAGACTGCAATCTTTCAATTTTGGTATAATTGATCGCTGCAACAAGCCAAGTCCAATTTGTCTAGATAAACCTGGTCACTTAATTGGTCAACGTGCAGCACAAACTTTGTGATTGATACAATATTTCCCCTTAATATTTTCAGATATAGTATCTGTTTTACCAATAGAATGTACAGGAAAATATAAAGTTATACAGTTGCTAATTCAAATAATTCGTAGAGTGTTTTGCCCTACAAATACAATAGAAATGGTGTCTCGATTAAAATGTTTAATCAGCCAACATCATAAATTATATCAGCATGAGTATGACACTCATTTATTGCCAAAACACCACATGATGGTCCATTATGCGTAAATTATTTTACGAATGGGACCTCTGGTAGGATTGAATTCCAATTCATTGTTAATGATAATCCCTATTTGATTTGTAAAAGTTGGAAAACCTGCAATTACAACAGCATTTATCAAACATTTGTTGTAGAAAGTCCAGAAGATACAACAGCATTTACTATTATTGATTTAAGCATGTTAAATCACTTTACTTCTTATGAATTACATCATTCTTATAATAACAACATAAATGTTATTGTTCCTAAATATGAAATTATTGTTTGAAGCATTCACTGAATTTTGTTTTTAAAAGTTTTTAATAAAATATTATTAAACAGTATATTTGTATTTTTTATCTTCTATTGTTATCACTTTACCAATATGAAATTTATTTCATACTTTAGACATGATCTATATTACTTATGGAATTATTAATTATATTTCAGTTTTACTGTCTTAGTTTAATACAAAAAAGACAGAGCTTATATAATATATGGAATAAAGTAGACAATAGCATTTTCACTGTGACGTAGGTAAGTATCAGTACAGCAGTTGTAGTACAACAAGTCAAATTGGAAGTATTGGACCTCGGTATTGGTATACTAAATAAAAGATTTTAAAAACAAAATAAAGTGTAGAAAGAACTATTTTATTAAATAGATGAACTTGTATGTGTAATAAATTAAGTGCTTTCTTATGTATTTGTAAGATGCTATTTTACAACCGGTTTTGATTATCTTTTAAAATCATCCTTTACAGTTTTCATCAGAAGATTTAAAAAACATAGCAATTGGTTGTGAAATAAGTATCTTACAAATACATAAAAAAGTACCTAATTTAACTATTTTAATAGAATACTGTCCACAAATATCTTCTGGTAAATTAACAAAAGTATTTTGTTCAATCAACCTACAGATTTACACATTTCAACAAAAAGATTTCTAGAAATTACAGAAAATCAATTAATAATGTTACTAAACTTGATGTATTTTGTACTGAAGAATGTGTAGAATTTAACAAAAGTAATATAACAATGTAATTATATTTGCCTAAAGAATTTACAAAGAAGTTTGTTAGTAATGCTGCTCAACTCGATGCATTTTTTACAAAAGTGCGTGTAGAATCTAACAAAGATATGTGTATAAAACTATCGTCACATTTACTAATAGCATTGCCAATTCTACAAGTTAATTTTGTTAACATTCACGTAAGTATACTGTAAATGTAACATTTCCTGCTGTGTTTTGTACTATTACTTTTTGTAAAATCTCGCAAATATTGTGTTGTTAATATTATTTCCAAGCTCTAATGATAAAATTACTAAAACTAGCAGTGGACCTGTGGGTACTAAAATTCCTTGTTAATTTAACTGTACATTTTTTACTGTGTAGTGATCGAACCTATTTCTGATCCCCTAACACCCTGATCTCCAGAACTCCCATAAAACAGCTCCTATTTACAATTATATAATCGATAATTGAACACTCCTGTCGCTTTGGTTCCTCTCGGCTAACAGTGTGTATATTCTTATGGGGAAAGAAACTATTAGTAATGGAGTATTCATTGGCGACACAGAACTCGACTAGCTTATTGCCATTGTCGTTTCTCTCCTGCTCTCCGTAGCCTCCGTGAGCCACTTCTGTAACATCAGGGACGTGACTAGTGCTTTCATGTACGACAGACTGCAGTTCTTCAAAAACCCGTTCTTTGTCGGCTACCGGGACGGTGTCATTTGGGGCATATACGGATATAAAAGTGTCAGTTTGATCTCGCGAATTCCAATTTATGTACATTATTCTTTCATTAACAAATCTCTAACTTTTAATGTTATCCTTCATTGATGGATACATTATAAAACCAACTGCCCCTCTTGCACTCTCACTCCTGTCCATTTCAGAATAAAACAGTAGGAAACCTTTATGTACCTCTCTACAGCTCTCTCCTTTGCTTTTCGTTTCTGTTACTGCCAGTAATTCTAAATTAAACTGTATCGTCTCCTCCACCAGCTCAGTCTCCTTTCCTGACAATCTTCGAACATTCCAAGTAGCCAAGTGCATAATCCGTTTTCCTCACCGTATCGTTCATTCAAAAGACAGTTCAGGTCCTTCTTGTGCTTAAGTTCTTTGAAACGGTTAATTTCAGGCAGGAGGGGGATTGGCCCTCCGTGCCCAAGCATGATGGTGGGGCTACTTCCTTCAGTGGGTTTTCTTACTGGGTAATCGCGGGGGTGTCCGCAGCCCTAGGTTCCGGCTTTCCCAGTTGTAGAGAGAATTCCCTCCTCCTTTTAGGTGAAAATAACAACTGAAAATGTCCAATATTTTTAAATGGCAACTGGAAATTTTCAGATAACAGCTGGTATACGCGGAGAATTCTCGAATAAGCCCTGTTTTTTCTTTTTCTTCCTCTTTTGTTTGTCATGTTGCCCTTCGTTGTAGTTGCCACCAAAGTACTAGCTGAGACTCCACCTTTACAAGGAAGACATCTTCAGTTCTCGGGTAGATCTTGTACTAGCGCTCGTAGGTTCCAGTTTCTCTGCCTTTGCCTGACTTTGGTGCGGATTCATTGCTTTTCATTTAATCACATCGGATGAGCGTTACTGTTCAAATTCCATCAACTTATTCACTTAGGGCTCGAGAAAAGCTTCATAGCCTCTAAAGTCGCTGCGGGGAGAACAGAAATTTGCAATGAATTATCATCATCATTGGGTGTATCCAGCAAAAGCTACACCAAACAGGACTGAAGTCCATTTTTTCTAGCGTAATTTATATTTTAGGTTTCCAAACCTCACTAAACTCACAATCAGTCAAATATTTTAATTAGATCTTTGATGACATATTTGTTGCGTAAGAAACGTTTATTTTTATAAAAAGTAAACTGAATCTTTATTAACTGTCCCTTTTTGGCGCAATAAAATTTTCTCTGCATAATAAGTTTAATTTCTACACAAAATTACTTGCCACTTGGCAGCGTTTTTATTGTTAGTTGTTACGAAATTTTGTTGCAACAATACGATCGGAGTTGTTAAATTACGGTATAAAAAAACTCCATAAAACCATACCTACTACAATGTACTACCCCATCGTTATTTAATAGCATCATATGAACTTTTTATTACATATTGAAACAGTAAAGCTTTTCAGTCGTAAATTTTTGAAATATATAACTTTATGCGAGCTCTTTTCTAAGAAACAAAAATGAGTCAGGTTTGTAAAAAATAAAACAAGGATTAATAAAGATGCTTTCGGGCAAAGCAGATCAATTATGGTCAATCAAGAAAAATATATGAATGGCATTAACATTAAAAAATAACTATGCACATTGTGAATTTGTCAAGCTATAAGAATAACTTTAAATATTTTTAGAATTTTTAACTTTAAGAAAAGAAGAGACAGGAAGTGACAAAAATATGTTCTTGTCACGCTCTAATATGTAAATAATCATTACATCTTGTTTTCTAAATAAGTAGGAGGTAATCCAATTGTAAAACTTTTAAAATTAGAATCTTCCTGAAAATATTATTTTTTAGATATCAGTAGTTTTTCCAACATAAATAAATAACAAAAAATAAAAATAACAAACTTGGAAGACAATTAAAATATTTTCCAAACGAATCGCTTTGTCTAATTGAAAGAAGATTTTAATGGAAATGCCATGAAGTTTAAAATTAACCAGAACACATTAAAAATTACATAAGACAAACGCGCAAACAGAAAAAGACACTTGAATTTCTTGCATGAACGGAAAAATAATCCAGATGGAGCGTTTTAGAAGTCTCGTCAGTTCAGTCATTTATAATTTAAAACAAAGCGAGAACATTTTTCTCTTCTTTTAAAAATAAAAAGTCAAAAACACGTAAATAAGAGATTTACGTAACTTCTTTTTCCTCGAGATATAATTTACATTACAAAAACTTTTAGCAATAGTAAGCGATGAATGGATTGTTTATTTTGAAAATGTCTAATGGCTTACTTTATAGTTATTGGTTAACAGAAGACGGACATGTGGGGGCTTAGTCATGAGCTTATGAGAATTGTTTATTAGGGTTTAGTTGGGATTCCTAGTCCAAGTGGCATTGCCAAGGAAATTGTTTAATTATAAGTAGTCATCAAACTTTGAAAATATCTCAAGAAAAGATACCAAATGGATCATGTATTTCTGGATCTGCACGGCTTCTCTTTAAAATTTATGTATTATAAAAATTTAGTTTTTCTGCAAACGAAGGTTTCTGTCCACTACGATCCTGAAATAATATCAGGAAATGCACACGACCTCTATAAGTACATCATGGAGCTTTGATCTATTTTCAAGGAAATTAACAATTTTTGCTGTAAATGCAGAGTAGCTTATTACCTTCAAGCTCTCCTATTTACTTTGTTCCAATCAGTCTTTTAATACGTTTTGTAGAGTTTGTTTTTGTTGAGTCAGTCTGATGGTTCTTCGATCAGTTTTGATTAAACGATTTTTCATTCTAAACTGCAATTGCTACTGGTATTCAAATTCTTTTCTGTAGAAAAATCTAATTTCCTGTAGAATCAAATATTAATTAAAACTAGAAGTAGACGCGGGCGGACTTCCGCTGAAGCGGAGGTCCGCCGCTACCACCTCTAGGCCCTCGCTCGCCCGCTTCGCGATTCTGCTCGGGACCGACGCCTGCGGCGTCTCTTCGTCGCGCCTACGGTGCTCCGACTTTTCAAGTCTTCCGGCATGACAAAGGGTGTGACTGCCGAAGGCCTCTGGGCTTCGTCGGTCACCGGTCGGGTTCACTTTTGTGTGTACACGTATCGTGCATGGTCCACTGCCAAAAGAAGACAAAATACGTTTGGTCACGCACGCATCTCGTGCTCCAGCACGCATTTTCTGTAAGCCTTTCCCGTACCGCACCTACCTGCCAGCGTCTCATCTCTATGGGATCAGCCGTTTCTGAAGTGCGGGATGCTTGAATAGCGATTATCTCGAAAACCTTTTAAGATAAGTATAGCAACCCTTAAATTGTTAAATTCACCTTTAAAATCCCTATCGATATATGTGGTCATATACAGGATGATTTATTTAACGAAATTCAAGATGGCGGTCGTACGAAAAAACAATTGAGGATTTGTTTTTAATTCCCTTTGCAAAACATGACAAAAAATACCTACTTTAAGCTCTTCAAATTTCATTTGTCTCTTACCGTTTTTGCGGAGGTGGCGTGTTTCCATACTTTTTAGCGACCCTGTATGCTTTTGTGACCAGAATTTTATGGGCCGTAGATTATAGCCCTAAAAATGTAGTAGTTACATTTAACAAATGAAAGTTGACATCGTTTCCGGTTCGATAGATTGTTTTAAAATATATTTTAATTTAATTTTTGCAATCTAGCGGTTGAGTTCCAAATTTTAGCCCAATATCTTTAACGGTTTCCAAATAATCACATGAAGACTGTTAAACGAGACACTCTGTAATTGGCAGGTTACAGCACTGCTGGCAGATTTCATAGCGAAAAACGAGGACAGACTCCTGATACTCTTTACTTTCTGTTCTATAATGTCAATCAAAGATTAGTATTTTGGACTTTTCAAAGACTTTCGACACAAATACCATATTAAAACTCAATAAAAGCAAAAATGAAAACGGGTTTTTACGGTTGCATTTCGGTTTGCTGTTTATAAACTTGAACATATCAGAAACCTGCAAAATGTTTTATGGAGATTTAAAAGTTTTCAGGTATATTTCTTTGGTATTTTAGAGATGCGAACATTAAACTTGAGACGTTCAAGATTAGTTTGGCCCCAGAAATGCAAAGAGTCATCAATAGTTACTTCACATACTTAATAGACAAACCATTTCTAAATCTAAGAAAGTGCAACTCGACTGTGGTGTTTAATAAAATTGCAAGAATCTAGAAAATTTAAATTGGCAATATTTACACAATAAAATAATGTTAAATGAAAGTTTGTACTTGTGTTTTTTTTTGTTTACTTTTTATTATTGCCCGGCTTTTTAACCACGTAAATGGTAATGCGGGCTTCAAAAATTAGTATTTCTTTTTTTTAACATATTGTTGGGTTTTGGTTTTGGTTATGAAGCGTAAACGTCACCGGTGGGGTATTTAAACATTGTAGGTTTTATTTAAAGTATGAGTGGTATGAAAAATTTACTGGTTCCCTCTAGTGATAGAAAGAATAATTACAGGGATGAAACTGTATTGGATACTTTTAACGTAAATAGTTTATACTGCTTTAAGAAGATAAGTACATGCAATGCAAATCTTTTTATTGATATTACATTTTAAAATCAATTTTTTCAAATACATTATGGAATCCACAATTATTCCTAATTTATTTTTAACGAATTTCCGTTCTTTCTGATAAAAAGATAATTACGGCCATCAGTGGTAAATTAAAATAACATAACTAAGAAATGTGAGAAGAAAAATTCAAAAAGCACTGCCACTATACTATAAAGAAAATAAAACAAACAAAAGGTTTTAATAAATAAAGCTGAAGCATACTTGTTTACTGGTTTTTAAACCTTTCTAGACTAATGTTTGCAAATGCAGTTCTTATTTTATTTTTTATTTCTTCTACTGCTGTTGGTGGATATTTACCAACTTTATCTTCTACGAAACCCCGTAGAAAATAGTTCAATGGTGTAATCTGGAAAACTAAGTATCCGTTCTACTTCAATACGGTAAATGTATTGTCTAAATATTCCCTTACAATTTTAGAATTGCACCATCGTGTTGAAAAGTCATTTCACGTCGCAGCTGCAAATTTAATTCTTCTAATAGAATTGGCAATTTGTTTTAAAGGAAGTTCAAGTAAGAATGTCCCCTTTTTCCATTCAGTGAGGATTTTTAATGGCATAATGATGAAATTATTTTGTTTGTTTTGTCCTGTTACCAAATGGCTAATAGTTCGAGAAGCGCTGGTCCCATAAGATCGACTCTTCTCTTGTTTACTTAAAAAGAAAACAAAATAATTGTGTGAAGCAACAGAGATTAGAGATGAGATAAATTTGCGTCGACTCCACAATCTTTTCTATTAGTACTGCTGACAAAGATGAGTATACTGTTATTGGATTTGTCTAATAAACATTAGTAAATAGCCTCCAAAAGTAATGTGTTGGTTGTGTGGATACTGAGTGTCAAGAACGCGATGGCACGAAGTCATATCTGTCAGATGGAATTTGGCTGGGCGATGGCAGGCACCGAGCAGACGGTCACGCAACTCCTCGGAGGCCGGTACTAGATGCAATGATCGCGATCCATGTTGGGTTGGTGCAGTCGGCGCACGGGACCGATCAGAGTCCAAGACGATGGTTGTGGTCGGTGAGCAGTCGAAGGACATCTGGGTTTGAAAAGAGGACAGATAAACAAAAAAAAACCTGTCTCTCCCCAGTTTGGTTGGTGGACTTCAAAAAAGCAAGTTGTTAGTTTTCGTCCGTGGAAGTTTACTGCTTTGGCATTTTCCTATTTTGCAGAGAAGGGAGTTTGTGGGAGTCAGGTCTGGGGAACTAGCGAAGGGCTAGAAGAGTATTTTTAGGTGGCGCTGCCGAGGTATTTAACTGGTGCAAATTTGAAACCTGTAACGGTAGTACCAATCTTTGCAGGTGTACCAACTCGAAACAGTCACAATATAAGAGAGAAACATCATCAGAAATCATAATAAATAAATTTTCAGATTTTGAGATTTATAGCCAACTCGGGCAACATTGATCGCAACTGATGATCACCCCTTTTCCGCAATTTTGGGGAAAGTTAGCGCTGTCTCTTGAATGATGATTTTCCCTTACTAAATGAACACCCAGTATTTGCTACATTGACCGACTAAGTTCAGAAAAACCTCGGAAAATATGCGAACTAATTTCAATAACAAACGACGTCAACTAATCAGAAACGTAATTCTAGCTGAGTACAGTAACTGACGAAAAGTTTTTTTTATGTTTTAATTGACACTTCCTCGTTTGTTATTGTTAATTTATTTATTTTTATTTAATACTTTTCTGTCGACAAAGAGAAAAACTATCAATTAGTTTTGCAACCGGAGGTATAAGAAAAGATTGTGGTAAACTACGACATCCTAGATGAGACTTAATAACAACCCTTAAATAATAATGTAAACAATTTAATCGACTAAACAATTAGGAAAACTAAGATCAAACAATTGATTAATCGGTTTCTTCAGTAATTGCTCAATTAATTCCTCAATTATTCAATTAAGTCATAGAATGGCCTATTAATAGACGCAGATACCTTGATTTCTAATAGTCCGTTTAATCAGCTAATTGAATAACCAAATAATCGGATTTTAATAAATCGAATAATCGAATTAATCAAAATAATCGATGTAATTGATTAATAAATTATTATGCACGGTCCTAATTCCAATAACATCAATCGTGATGCCACTTGGAAGTCAGTCTGGATAACGACTCTGGCCACCGTTACAGTTAATTAGCCCCCTCTCTTTTGTCTATAATATGTATAAACCCCTGCTTTCTCTATACTTGTCAGAAGAATTTCGCTCTTAGCGTGGTTGATAGGTCAAGTTACCGTGCTCTTATTTAGTCTCCTGAACGGTGTTGCTAACCCTCCTGATATGTCGGCAGATCTCCTGGTCTTTTTACGGTCTCTCGATTCCCAATTTTTTATTACAATCTACCAATATATTACCGATTTTCTATAAATACTTAGAGAGTATTTGTCGGGTCAATCGGGCCGTTCAGTCTTGTCGAACCTGTCGAGCTGTTGGAGCCTGTCGTACTTCTCGGACCATACGGGTCTGTCGAGCCGTTCGGACCTGTTGGGTTACTTGGATTTCTCGGTTCTTCGGGCTTCTCTGATCTTCCGTACTGTTCGGACCTCTCGTGCCTTTTGGACTTCTCGGATCTATAGAGCCGTTTGGATCTCTGTTGGGTCATACTTAGATTAGGCTTCATGGACTTCTCGGCCTTTTGGGTTTCTCTCGGGCCTGTTGTCAGTTTTCTCGTATCGTCAGCCTGTTAGGCTTTACGAACTTCTCGGGTCTTCGAGTCTATCGGGCCGTTTAAATCTGTTGGGCCTGTCGGGTCATAAGCGTCTCCCGGGCCGTTCGGGCCTTTTGGACTGTTAGGGCCTTTTGGACCGCTCGAGCCCGACGGGCTTCTTGGATTTCTCAGCCCTTCAGGCTTCTACGATCTATCGTACCATTTGGACCTCACGGGCCTTTTGGACTTCTCGGGTCTATAGGGCCGCTTAAATCTCTTGGACCTCTAGGGCCCGTCAGGTCATACAGGTCTGTCGGGTCTTTTGAACTTCTCGGTCCTTCCGGATTCTTTGTCTGGTCTGTCGGACCGATCAAGAAGTTACTGAGCTTTTTCGGGCCGCGTCAAGTTTTAATGCGTGTCTGGAAATATCGGCCTGTGCAGGGCTCTACTGTAAGTCACCAGAGATTTCAAGATTCTTCTGCGTTTCGAATGGCACGACGAAATTTGTAATCTCGAACTAGTAATCTGTTGGTTATTTAGTGTCTACAGTGTCTACGAGTGTTAAGAGTAGATTTCCTAAGTTTTTTTGCAAAATCTTTAGCGTTTTCCTCAGAATATTCAGATATTTAATGACATTATGATTTGTAAGTTAGAGGCCTACGTCTGATCAAGCTGTAGAGGCCTCTCGGACCACTGGGTTGTTTGTACTTCTTAGACCTTCGGGTCTATCGGGCCATTTGGATCTCTCGGGCATGTCAGACCTCTCGGGTCTGTCGAGCTATAAGAGTTTGTCGGGTCGTTGGTGTCTTTTGAATCATTTGGGCCGTCGGACTTGGACATTTTAGACTTTTCGGCCCTTTGCGTTTCTCGTCTGTCGGACTGTTTTTTTTTTTGATCGTGTTAAGATTGTCCCCAGTGGGGCCGGGCCTGAAAATTTCGGTCAGTGCAGGGCTCTAATTTTTCAATATAGATCTGAATATCATACCATATCATACCATACCATATCATATCAATTCTTGATTTTTTCTCGTTTTAAATTTTAAAGTCTTGATTTTATAACGGAATCTTCTGATTTCTTTTACAGAAATCTTTGGAAATGTAAAAAGTCAGCAAAACGTTGAGTGTAAAATTCGAACAATTAAGTTCTACAAATAAATAGATTTCGCTCTCTTTATTCCTGCTGAGCTAGATGGATTCCCATCGACACTTTCCCTCGTTTACAGCGTTTAAACGTCTCCCTAACTTCAAGGACGGCAAAACAGCGTGAAAATAGCATTGACAACTTTTTATCTCATTTCAGTATTTTACTTTTTAAAATGTAATATTCCAACAAATTTAGATAACAAACATAAACGTTCTAAACATTTTCTTTCAGAAAATCACAAAGTTTACAGTGAACAATTTTTTTTTTAAATTTCATTCTGTATTTATCTACTGTTAATGACAAAGAGAAACCAACATACTTTTTTTATATCGCAACCTTCGGAAGTTTTTTATCTCTCCATTGCAACAACATGCTCTAGGCTTACAAAATACAACCAGCAGGATCAGTTGTAGTAGGGTCGTGATGCCACAAAGCGACCCGCCCTTAAGGCATCCCCTGCGTTTACAAAAACCGTTTACAAAAATGCGATTCTCGTAGGACACTTCCTGCCCTGAATATGAGATGAGTTGATAAACAAGACCCTTTTTGCATAAATGCTATTAGTTTAACGCTTTATAGCAAGAAAAAACGGGATAATTTACTCGCTCATTTACCGCAATATTTTAGGGAAAGCATCATTTAATTACCTAGTGATATCGTGCAAGGGAAATAATTAACGTTCGTCGGAATCGAATCAAGCACAGCTGTAAGATCGTTTGGGATTTTGTAGGAGTTTCTTAATTAACTCTTTAAGAGAGCTTAACGTTGTGTCCTTTTTCCTCTTTTCATATATGAAACTATTCTTCAAGTAGTTTTCTAATACACACTTATAGGATTTTAAAGGAGATTGGTTAGTTAATGAAAATAATTTCTATTACACATAAATATGTCATGTCGTCGTTTGTGAGAAATTACATGAAAATCTCAATTAAATTAATGTTTTAATGGACTAGAAAATATTAATGTAGGTAATTAGTATTATTGTAATTATCACTGCTATTTAATTTAATTTAATACACAAGAAGGTCCTGAGAATGTTATTATATAAAATTAACACGTTTAACCCTGGAATATAGTATAACCGGTAGTGTAAATCGTGGACCCAACCTAACCTATTAATTATACGAGATAATATCCTAATAATAGCGCAAACACACAGAACTGGGGGCTTTCAATTTTCAGCCAGTCAGTTACAGTGATTTATGTAAACACCTAAATTTCATTAAAACCTTCAACAGAGGACTATATTGAAGTAGTTATTATTATTACTATTATTACAATATTCTATTATTCTCGTATATTTGTGGAATAATTACTCCCCCGTTTACGTTTTAGCGTTTCCTCATTAAATGTTATTCAAACTTCTATTTTCCATAACAAAATGCACGTTATCGTAAACCAAACTAATTAATACTTGTTGAGATTGTTTTTTTATTTGTTAACCTTTCCAAACACTTGAAGTTATAAATATTTCTATTTTGAAGACCACCTCGGATTTAAAATGAGAAGCAGGATAAATATTTAATTTGTAATATGACGTCAAAATACATTTCAGGTTTTATTCTTTCGAAATGATGCTTTTATTTTATTTATTCATCTTAGAAACCTTCCAGAACGAATAGAATCAATTTTTTTATGATAAATAATTCTTGTGAAACGCACCCATATAAGGCTATGCGTTTTCCACTAGTGATTATTTTTAAAAATTTACAACAACCATCTTTTCTATTTATAATATTTCTTAACTTTTTAGTTTACTATTATTGTTTTAACCAATTTTGAAACAATTATTTTTATAAGGTGTATAAACAAACAAGTAATACAATAATTAAATGTACACGGTGATGGGAAACTGGAAGACCATATTTACACAACGTCATTTTGAATCACGAGAAGGTCAGGAATCTGCTTTTATTTTTTTATTATCTTGCTTCGTTTACCAAGTATAGCATTTCCCTAAACCATAAGAAGGTCAATGGAAGGTAAAGTTCGACAAAAAGTGGCCCGTGTGAGGGCGTAGCCCAAACCATGCTTGCATTTAGCTTCCTTAAAACAGTGAATGATGGACAAAAACGAGGTTTTGGCACTGAAAGTGGCCCGTGCAAGAGCTATCCAAGTCATGTTCGTATCTAGCTTTCATAAAAATGCTTATAAAGGGCACAGCCCGACTTTGGGTAACCCACAGTAACCCGTACACAAACGCAACCTGCGTCGTGTTCGTATTTAAATATCTTAGGAAGGTTAATGAAGAGCGAAGTCCGACCTTAATCTAACAAAGGTTTTCTTAAGAAAGTTAATGCAGGACAAAACCCTGTCTTGGATAACCAAAGATGACCCGTGAGCAAGTTAACAAGAAGGTTAACTAAAGGCGAAGTCCGACCCTGGGCTAGCGAAGATGGCCAGTGCAAGAGCGTAGCCCGAATAGCCTTCTTTGCATACAGGGTTTTTAAGAAAGACAATGGAGGACGAAGCACAGCGTCAAGCACCAAAGATGACCCATGCGCAAACGGAACCTAAGTCGTGTTCGTATTTAGCTTTTTTAAATTGGTCAATACAGAGCAAAGCCCGATTTTTGGGGCACCGAAGGTAGCCCGTGTGACGGTGTAGCCTGCAGAAATGGAACTGTCACCAGGGAAGACTAACGGAGTTACCCAGCGGAGGCCAGACAACCCAACCGTAAAGCCCGCACAGAGATAACTTGAGCGATGTTGCGACAAATGGTCTCAAATGACCCGCGCCCCGCCCGATTTTTTAACGGCAAAGCTAAACCGTGCGAGGGAGCAAACCGAACTGTCTTCGTATTTAACTTTTTTTCAAACGTCAATAGAGGGCCTTGCTCGATATTTAGTAACCTTAACCGTATTCGTATTTAGTTTTCTTAAAAAGATGGATTGGATGGGAAAAAATCAAATTCTGTTCACTAAAGGTGGTCCGTGCGAGGCCATAGCTGGAGCCGTGTTTGTATCGGCTTGATCTTGATCTTGGGTCACAGAAAGTAGCCCATACGAACACGTAGTCGGAGACGTGTTGGTATTTTAGCTTTAATAAAAAGGTTAATAGAAGGCAAAACCCGATTCTTGACCACCGAAGGTGCGTGTGTGAGAACACACTATGGGCCGTTTGCATTTAACTCTCCTAAGAAGGTTAATAGAAACAAAGTCTGATTGTCGGCAACCGAAGATGGTCTATGTGAGCGCATTTCCCGAGCCGGGTTTGTATTTAGCTACAATAAGAAGAACAATACGAGGCAAAGGCGGAACTTGGCTCACCTAGAACAACTTGCTTTATTCACCGAATAAACCATGTCCCTAAACCATAAGAAGGTTAATGAAAGGCGAAGTCTGGCCTTGAGCCAGAGAAGGTTCGTATTTAACTTTTTGAAAAAGGTATAGAGGGCAAAACCCGATTTTTGATAACATAAGACATGTTTGTATTTAATTTTTTTAGGTCAATGAAAGCAAGGCCAGAGTTTTAGTCACAGAAGATGGGCCATTGGAGGGCGTAGATCAAGCCGTGTTCGTATTTAACTTGTTTAAAAACGTCAATAAAAGGCATAGCCCGATTTTTTGTAACGTTAGCCGTAGTCGTATTTTTCTTCAGAAAGTCAATGGAGGGCGAAACTCGACCTTCCCAGTAAACACAGGTGTGACATTAATGTAACGGGTACATACCAACGAAAAAACGAGCACTACATCTCTCGATTACATCTTATCGATGTAGCTGGTACGTCAATACTATGACATCGCAAAGGAGTACTCAAGTTACATCGCCAGCGCGTAATTTCAATCACATCAGGTAGATATCAGGTATAAAATGTAGCTGGGACGTCAAGACTACGACATCGCAAAGGATTACTCAAACTACGTCGGCAGCGCGTAATTTCGAATACATCAGGTAGACGACAATGCTTATGACATTGCAAAGCCGTAATTGCAATCACATCTGGTAAATGTGGGGTATACGCTGTATTTGTTACATACTTCTGCATATACTTATATGATAAATGTTAATGACGTAACAATAATGCTTGTTTTACATATACTTGATTTATAGAAGATCTTAGCTATTTAGAACATTGGTCGCCCAACTGGCGTTTACGTTTTCAAATCTTTATGCTCTAATTCTTGGTAAATAATCTTCTTATACATGTCTGAAATAATTATATTTTTATATTCTACATTCAATTTTTTCATAATGACGTTTCTTATAAGGTTATAACTTCATATGAAAATTATACTGACATCTGTCAAAATTTATTGTAGAATATAATCTCAGACATGACTAAAATTCCACAGCAACCGCGATCCAGACTTTTTAAAGTTCTTTTCTTCAGGAATACTCACTTACAAAAATACTAATCTAAAGTCATTTTTTAATTTTTGCAATTAAATCTTTTATGCTTTTTTCTACATGTTTAAGGCATAAAATAATATAGATGATATTAAAATAGTATTGAATTCTAACATAAATTAAGTCTTAAAATATACAGTGATAAACAAAATTAACATGAAAACAACTTGTTATTTCCATAATTTTTTGGGCAATTTCGATCTTTAAAATTTTACTTGATTTTGCTGTATGGTCAAAAACCACAGCAATATTTATGTAACTATAGTATTTTCTATATAAAAATCACACAGTGAAGTGGATCTTTTTACAGATTGTGCCCCGCACAAAAGCGCCTGACCAGGTAGAAACCATCCCAAGATGATAAATAATAATAAATTTTTATACAATGCACTTATTCTGAAGTGAAACTTTACTACATAATATATTGAACGGTAAAGCGGTAAAAATCAATATTTCCTTATTTAAAGTCAGGTATGAAGAATTCAAATAATAGTGAATAATATCCCGTTATTTTAACGTTTGCCTGATTCACCTATCAATGTGAAATGGGTTTCAAACAAAATTTATGACTTCCTTCTTAGACGTTTTTAGAAAAATTTTGTATTTACTTTACAAATGAGAAAGAGAGGGACATGGTCCTTTTTAAGAATGTAATAAAAGTATTTAGCCCGTCTGCATCTAAACAGTAAATTCTTCAAAGAATACCACTGATTTGGTTCCCTGCCTTCGTTCGGTTCGAGTAAATTCATTCCACAGTGTTCTGCAGTTTTTGTGCAAATTTGTCTGGTTTAGTGTCGTTAATAGGTAAGTTTAAATTAGTAATATGTAGTATTTGTACTGGTTCTTGTATTTTTAAGGATAACAATTTACTGTAAGCGAAATGTCTAAAAGAATAAAGTAAAAACCTTTTAGTACTTTATCAACTAGACAAAAGTATTGTAGATTAGGGCAGAGCAAAAATATTATGAAAGCGAAACATAAATTACAATTATTCAATAATAAAAATGACAACCATAATATAATCTTTGGCAAAATTAAAAACAATACTACTATGAAAGAAATAATAGCATCAATGACAATAATAGCAACACAAGTAGTTTTAGTGATACTAAAATTTTAAATTCTGATATTACGATTAATCAATCAATCAAAGATCAGAGGTAGAGCAAATGCTGCCAATAGATACAAAAGAAAGTTTTGGAGAATTAGAAAATTAAATAAAGAACAAGCGGATTTGTTTGTTACACATAATTATTTTTGTTCATTCGTTTTCTTTTTTTTTCCAAAAACTCTTTTTATGTAAGATCGCTGGAGAATTTAAACAAATGTTCTGACCAACGAATTTGTTGTTATTCGTGGTTATTCGTGATTGCGTCAACGTGGGAATCTCCAAATGGGTGGAACCAAGACGATGAATATCGGACAGAGGTATTCTTTTTATCGTAATATTTATAGCTCGCATATATAAATTGTTTTGTTTTTCAGAAATTGAGCAATGTTGTTCCGAGAGACTACGCCATGCACAGAGATTAAAAAGGGACTAGAAGACAAACACGAATTAATGTGTTTTGGAATTGTTTTGTATTTTTTCTTTTTTAAAAAAATTTAATAAAACTTTTATTCTAAGTATTACTTTTAATGCATTTTCCTTAAAAAATAAAGTACTGTGTAATATCATTCAAATTAGTTATGTTACTAGGCTATTCATTTTGCAATGTATGTCCTTGATCTTTTCTTAACTTTAATTCTAAATTTTTACTTTTGTTTAAAAACGGAATGGCAGTATTCCTAAACTACAGGTCTATTTGATAACAAATTTGAATGATTTAAGATATTTTGAAATTTCTGCACCACCTAGATTAAGGCCTAGTCTTTCCACCTCCTTATAAATTTATCGGTCAGATAACTTGAGACTTTTCTTACTTGGGCAAGGTCAATATGTTGTATTGACTTTTGACTAATTTATTTTGGTCTTTCTGTAACCTCTATAGACTAGAATAAATTGGTCGGAAGCTTGGAAAAATGTTTTGGGTTACGTGGACGATAAATTTCCAAGGAGGTAGAAAGACCAGACTTTAATTAATTAATGGGGCATACTCTTTGTTACGTGTTAATAATGTAGACGCAACGAATACGTACTTTAGCATATTACATAGTCTTTTAAAATTAAGCGAAACAGGTACATCGAAACGTAGACATTAGAGCGATGTATTCACGTAAAATTATGACGATGTACCAACAAGCATATACCTAGTCTGAAGCACGATGGATGTCGTCAGTATGTAACAATCGGTACGTAATCGCGATGTACTGCAACTCGTACTGTGTTTCTAACATTACGCGTTATATATAACGCACATGTGCGCAGTGTGCTATGTAACATTAAACAAGTTCGTACACAGATAAACTTGCACTGATATTGCTACGATATAATTGTGTTTGCTGGGTTAGATCACTGCAGGTGGCTCGTGGTAGGGTGTACCTTAACCATGCTCGTATTTAGCTTTCTTAAAAAGGTCAGTGGAGGGAAAAGCTCGATGCTTGGTCACAAAAGGTGGGCCGTGCAGGGGCGTAGTCCGAACCGTGTTCGTATTAGGTTTCTTAAAAGCGTCAATGGAGAGCAAAGCTCGATCTTTAATCACCGAAGATGGCCTGTGTGTGGACACAGCTCGAATCTTGTTTTATTTAGCTTTATTAATAAGATTAATAGAAGGCAAAGTTGCCCGTTCATGAACGCACCTGAGTCGTGACCGTATTTAGCTCTCGTGGGGAAGCTAGTGAACTCCAAAATCTAATTTCGAGTCAGGAAAGGTAACCGATGCAAGGGCAGTAGTTCCTGCTGTGTTCAATTGTTCATATGTAGCTGTTTTAGAAAGACTAATGCGTGTTTGTAGTTAGCTTTTCTGGAGAAGGTTGATGGGGGAGTGAAGCTCCACTTTGAATCACACAAGCCAAGATTGAGCCGTGTTCGTATATACTTAGTTTTTTTCAAAAAGGTTAATAGAGGGCAAAACCCGACCTTGGATCACAAAACGTTACTCGTGCATAAACGCAACCAAGAATCTCACGACAGTTTTTAATTCGATGCTACCCACTAATATTCACTGTGGCCAAACGTCTTCAATGCTAAACGCTCGCATCCAAAAACCTCAGCTAGATATTTCGATTCGTTTTTTCCTGAGACAGAAAGAAATGTTTATCAAGTTTCTACAACCTCATTAACGTTAACTGTTTTTTTCCGATGTTACAGACTAAGCGTTATGTATTGCTTCATCTTTAATGCCTTAGTTGTTCTTTCAAGTTAAAGGCCTACACGGCCCAGGTTCTTTAGTCAGGTCTTTACGCAGTCCGGCTTGAAGCTAGGGTTTGGGTCGGGCCGGGCCTCAGTTTAAAAATGTACCAGACTTCTCGGGCCTACGTCCGCTCAATCGGACCTTTTGGCTCTGTCAGGACTTTTGGACTTCTCGGCTCTTCTGGCTTCTTGGGTCTGTAGGGCCGTCTGGGCCTGTCAGACTATTCGGGCCTCTCGGATCCTCGGGTCTATCGAGTCTTTAGGACTTCTCGGGCCTTCGGGCCTTCCAGGTTTATCAGGTCATTTTTATCACTCGAAGATAAGTTGTAAGTAATGCAATGTTGTCAGGGACCGAGATTTTTCCCCAAATTGGGGATTTTTAACTTGATGGGACATTAATGAGGATTTATTGGGGATAAATTAAAAATTTTCAGTAAATAACGTTTTTCTGACTTTTTGTTTCTATACACGCTTTTGGCCTGTCACTTTCTTCCTGTAAACCAAACCCTCCAAACCTTTTCAAAAAAATTTTTCCAACGCTACAGACTAAGCTCTATCATTGATGCTTTCGGGTTAGGGTCGGGCCGAGCCTCAGTTTAAAAATTTATTGGGCTTTTTGGGACTAGGTTCAGTTATTCGGCTCTGTAGGACTGTACGGGTCTGATGAGCCTTTAAGGTTTGTCGGGCCGTTTGGATCTCTCGGCCGTGTAGAGCTGTCGAGCTTATCAAATTGGTCGGCCGTTCCGGACCGTAGTTATTTTACTGATTCGAAGAGGACAATTTTTGTAGTGCATTGACCGAGATCTTTTTCGTACTGAACCGCACCGGAGAATTGTCATACTCACCCCGACAAACATTATTTTCATACTTAACCAAAGTGTAGGATTTTTGTACTATACCGGATCGAGATAATTTTCGTACTGATCCGGACAAGCATTATTTTCATACCGAAGAAGAGGGTTTTTATACTGCACCGTAGATGAGATGAGTTTTTTGGTCGGGTCTTTGCGCGGTTCCTCCCAAAGCTCGGGTTTAGGTCAGGCCGGGCCTCAGTTCAAAATATATGGGACTTTTTGGGCCTACGTCGGGTCAATCAGGTCGTTTGGGCCTTTTGAGCTTGTCGGGCCGTTTGGGCTGGTCGGGATGTTTGGGCTGGTAGGGCCGATTAAGAAGTTACCGGGTTTTTCGGGCCGCGTCAAGTTTATTCCTAGTCGAGCCGAAGCGGGCCAGGCTTGAGAATTTTAGCCTTTATTTCAAGTCTTGTTGATCAAGAAGAAAAACATTATCTAAGAAGACTTTCTTCTCTTTATTTGCCGTAGTGGTCATGGTAGTTTCCCTTTACAACAAGTTTTTTGGAAGTATCACCCTGATAGACAAAAATAAAAATATTTACGAATGTATTGAAGTTAAAGATTTCTACTGCACTGTTGCGTTTACTCTTCTGGAAACTTCTAGAAAGATAATGCAGTAATTTAAATTTTTTCCTTTTACAAGAAGGCAAGTCTGCTTTTTAATTATCTTTGAAAAAGATGAATCTGCAAAGCGGATAATTCAAATAATATCAGAAACAGAACACAAACTTTATTAAACGTCCAAGAAAAAAAAATTCTGTGTACTATCTAATGCAAATGTTTTGCATGTGACAACAGAAGTTTTCCCATACTTACTACTACTAAGCAAATTAACTAAAAAGACTTTCGTTTGTATTTCAGACATGAGCGCGTCCGGTGGTCAGGGGCAAACCATATCTATCTCAGGAAACCCTTCAGGGGTGTACGTCCCTTCAGTAAGCCAGGGACTACCCACCCTCATCGTTATGATCGTCGTGTTGGCAATTATAGTCCTGTTTTGTTTTTGGGGAGCACCGGCGGTGAGAGCATTCTGCAAACGTAAAATCTGCTGTTGTTGCCCGATGGACGAGCCCACTTTGGATAATGGTACGTTCTAATTTAATTTTGCTGATTTCATTTTTGCGTTTGAAGTTGTTTATTGTTATTATTATTATCATTATTGTATGATACACACAGAGAGAAAGGAAAAATGTAGCAGCAACACAATTTTGTTTTTTGTGTGACCGAGCATGAGATTTGTAATTTCACGCGCTTTTGTGTTCATTATATAACAGTTGTGACGGTCGCGTGCCTCTAAAAATTGTTTTCATGATTTATAAGTGTTTCGGGAATGGGAAAAGCGAAGTGGGACATTAAAAGAATAACGTTTAAGGTTAAAAGGGCGGAAATATCTAAGATCTATCTTTCTGGTCCCTATAAATCATAAAAGTAAAAATGACATTTTTTTTACTAGACGTTTCCGGTTTTAGTTTTGACACACGGAAATCCAATGAAAGGTCCGTTGTAAATATACTGTGTGAAAGTCTCAAGTTTTAAGCCGCGCTACACTGCCAGTTTTAGTTGGTTGGTATGGATATCAATATTTTCTTTTTCTGACCTTCTGATGAACTCGAGGAAATTTATATCTGTTCAAGCAGGCATTTTAGAGTTTTGGATATAAATTAGCGGGAGCATGTATAAAATCCGATATTAAGCACGTTACATAACATTTCTGCGTCTAATAATTTGTTGCTGGATTTCTTCTTTTTGTACTATTTTTTTACTACCTAATTAATTATTAACTAAATGAAAAAATAATTCTTATTAATGGGATAGACAGAAATATGTCAAAACTCTTTTCTTTATTACTATATTATACATGAAGTCATAATTTATTAAATTATATGAAAAATACAAAACCTAATCCTTGGAAAACTGATAAAAATTAACTTTCAACACCTAAAAAATTGCATGCAGACGCTTCTGGAGTTGGATTTGGAATGAAAGTCCATAATGGTGACTTTTTAGACTTACACTTCCAATCAAGATAGTTGGTGTAGAACTCACAATTTGAAAGCAAAATGCCAAATTAAATCACAACCTCCAGATGAATCTTAATGTTGTGTGAGAGTGTGAATGCAAAAGATGCTAAATCAAGCCTGGTACTTCCATTTGAGTCTTCTTCGTTTAAAAGTAAAAATTCAAAAATCCAAACTCCAAAACTTTCAAAACTTCCTTTAGTATCGTATATTGGTTTATCAACCTCACGTGAAAGTTTTTGATTTATTATTGCAAAGACTGGGAATTTGCCAAGTAGCTGTAAAAATGAAGAAAGCTAAGCAAAATACAGATAAAACCATAAAATGCACCAGAAAGAAAGAAAGGAAAAGAAAAATAACAACATTGCTGCAGCAGACAACGATAAAGAAGTATCCTTACAAATCCTACCAAAAATAAAACTTTAATCAGATAAAGGAAGCAAATACCGGTTAGAAAGGTGTATATAACATAACCTCCAAAATGTGTAATAAACATTCCTAAAGGTTAGAAATTGGCTGAAGTGCATTGTCATTCTTGACTCACTAATCAAAATTCTTCATGGGCACAAAGGTTGAAAATCACCAGTTTTCTAGCTGTGAAGGAGGCAAGTATATCACCTAAATTATACGCTCGAAATTGTTCAGGTAACAACAAGATGCGACACATACTGACTAGGTCTTCTTTTCTTTAATCTTCTTGGAGGAGGCATCAGTGTAGTTGCTTTAGGAGGAGGCCACCTACCAACCATTTCATAGTTTCGAAAGTGTTGGGCTTTGCTTTTTCTAACCTTCTAAAAAGGTTCTCTCTTCTCTAGCACAAGTTGAGCTACACACTCCCACAGGCCTTCTTCGACACCTTCTTCGTCTACCATAAAGACACCTACGGTGGCAACACAGTAGGGTTTCGCCCTCTATAATAACCTTTTTTAGTCAGTTACACTCTGGCAAACTTTGAACTGTGCTTTCCATTAACTTTCATAGATTAGTTATGCTTCAGTACGTGTCAGACTTCACCCTTGAACAGACTTCCTTTGACGACCTACTTACAGTGGGACTTCGCCACCCATAAAACCACCTGCGGTGGCATACACTCTAACTTTGTTTTTCTTAAGCTTTTCATAAGTCAGCCTTTTATTTATCTTCTTACATTAGTTATACTCCAACACGAGTCAGGCTTCACTTTTCCACAGACCTTCTTCAATGGCCTACAGTAGAGTTCTTCTTTCTATGAAGCCACCTACGGTGTCGCACAATCGACTTTATCCTGCTTTAGCCTTCTCAAGTCTCAGGCATGCTTTACTTTACCTTTGACCTTATTAAGTTGTGCTCTAACACAGATCGGGTTTTATTTTTCCGTAGATCTTCTTTGACGGCCTACAGAGAGGCTTCACCCTTCATTATCTTTCTTAAGTAAATTGTACTTTAATACAGGTTAGGTTTTGCTCCCCTGCAGGCCTTGGACAAGCTATAGTGAAGCTTTGCCGTGCATAAAGCCACTTACAGTAGCACACAATCGGGCTTCGCCTTCCATTATCTTTTTAATTCAGTTGCTCTTTTATACTGGTCGGGTCTTACTCTCGTTCTCCGACGGCCTACTGTGGGATTTTGCTGGCCATGAAGTCACTTACTGTAGCACACAGTTAAGTTTTATTTTTCGTTAACCTTCTTCCGTCAGTTGTACTTTAACACTGGTTCGGTTTCACTCTTTCACTGGCCTTCTTAGACGTCCTACAGTGGGATTTTGCCTTCCATGGTGGCACACAGTAGAGCCTTGCTCTCCAATAATTTCCTTAAGTCATTAATTGTTAAAATATTTTTTGACCTTACCTTTCTTTATTTGGCCGTCTTAGCTTAACAGGTCCTCTTTAAGCCAGTTAACACTCTAGCAAGCTTCGAAATTCGCTTTCCATTACCTTTTTTGATTCAGTTATACTTTAGCACGGGTCAGGATTTACCCGCCAACAGGCTTCCTTTAGAGACCTACAATGGAGCTTCGTCATTTATAAGACCGCCTGCGGTGGTACACGCATAGTCGACATTTGCCCTCTTTCAATCTTTTTAAATTAACTACACTTCACTTTTGTTAACTTCCTTAAGTCAACTGGACCCTAAAAAGAGTCAGGCTTCACTCTCCTACAGGTCTTCTTCGACGGCCTACAGTAATTTTTTTGTTTTAACCTTCCTAATTCAGTTACACTGTACCACGCATTGAGCTTTGTCCTATATTAACCTAAAACTGTACCCTTCTACAGACCTTCTTTGACGGTCTACAAAAGGACGCCGACCATGAAGCTACCTACAGTGGCACACAGTTGAGTTTGCCCTCCTTTAACCTTCTCAAGTCAGATGTGCTCTAACACGGGCCAGGTTTTACTTACCCACAGGTCACAGTGGGGTTTCGCCGCTTTGCCCTCCTTTAATCTTCTGAAGTGAGCTACACTAACACGTTTTAGATATCGCTCTCTATTAACCTGCTGATGTCAATTGTTGTTCTTTCATAACACGGGTTGGGCTTTACCCTCTAATAGATTTTCTTGGACGGCTTTGGTTTGACCTCTATTAACCTTCTTAAATCATCCGTACTCTAAGATAGGTCGAGTTTTACTCTTACATCGTCTTTCTTTGACAACCCCCAATAAAGCTTTGCTGGCGGTAAAGTACACAGTTGGACTTTGCTCTCCATTAACTTTCTGACTTTAGTTGTATTCTTCTAACACATGTTGGGCTTCACTCTTCAACAGGCGCTTTTTTGGAGATTTTTGCCCTCCATGCTGGCATACGTCGGGTTTTATCATCTTTTTTATCTTACGTCAGTTGCATTCTAGTACGTTTTGAACCTTTCCATTGTCTTTCTTGATTCACTTATACTTTAGCACGTGCTGCGCTTTCTTTGGCGGCCTACAGTAGGGCTTTGCTATCCACAAAAACACCTATGGTAGCACACACTAACGCAATCGGATTTTGCCCTTTTTCAACCTTTTCAAGCCAACCATACTATAAGACGCGTTGAGATTCGTTCTCTATTAACCTGCTTAAATTAGTTTTTATCTTTTACTCTTTCACAAGCCTTTTTTGATAGTCTACAGTAGAGCTTTGCCTTCTACAAAACCACAAGTTTGAACTATTTTAACCTCCTCAAGTCAACTACACTGTAACATCCATCAAGCTTTGTCCTGTATGAAGTTTCTTAAATCAGTCGTGCTCTAAGACAGGTTGGGTCTTACTTTTCTACAGGTCTTTTTTGACGACCTTTAGAGGGCCTTTGCCTGCTATAGAGTCAGCTACGGTGGCACACAGTTGGGTTCTGTCCTCTTTTAACCTTCTCAAGTCAGATGTGCTCTCACATGGGCCAGGCTTTACCTTACCGCAGGTCACAGTGAGGTTTTGCCGTTCATGAAGCACACGGTTGGGCTTTGCCCTTCTTTAAATCTTTTAAGATGAGTTTTATTCTAGCGCGTTTTGGGTTTTTCGTTCCATTGGCCTTTTGATATAAGTTGTACTTTGACACGGGCCGCGTTTTATTTTCCAGTGGGCTTTTTTCTGTAGCATTGGCTTTCTACGGTGACGCACGTCTTGTTTGGTCTTTTGCTTACCTTTTTAAGTCAGTTAACTCTTTTTTGATCTTTGTTCTCTATTAACCTTCTGACATCAGTTGTTGTACTCTTATGATACGGGTCGGGCCTTACTCTTCTACAGGCCTTCTTTGACGGTCTTCAGTTGTTTTTTGTCATGTTTTAACCTTCCTAAGTCAGATGTGCTATAAATATGGGCCAGGCTTTACTTTCCCACAAGCCACAGTTGGGCCTTTTTTATTCTTCTACAGGTCCTCTTTAACGGACTTCAGAGGCAACTACGGTGTCACAAAGTTATGCTTTTTGTTGTTTTAAACTTCTTCAGTCAGATGTGCTCTAACACGAGCAAGGTTTACCCTCCCATGGGCCACAGTGGAGTTTCGCCGCCTATAAAGCACACAGTTGGGCTTTGCCTTTATTTAACCTTCTTAAGTCAGCTGCGCTCTAACGCTTTTTGGTCTTTGTTCTCCATTAACCTTCTGACGTCAGGTTTTGTAGTCTTTTAACACGGATTGGGCCCCATTCTTCAATAGGAATTCTTTAGCGGCTTTTGTCTCCCATAGTTTCATCCTTGGGTTTTGCTACATTTTCGCTTTCAGTTACACTCTAGCATGCTTCGGACTTTGCTTTCCATTAATTTCTGGGTTTTGTCCTTTATTAACCTTTCTAAGTCGGTCATACTTTGAGACAGGTTAGATTTTACTGTTTTACAGGCCTCCTTTAATGGCCTACAGTGCTGCTCTGCCTTCTACAAAGCCACCTATAGTACTGTACAGTCATGCCTTACTTTAACCTTCTCAAATCAGCTACATTATAACACGCATTAGGCTTCGTCCTCTTGATACTTCCACGGACCTTTTTCGATGACCTAGAGCAGGGCTTTGATTCCTAGAAAGTCACTTGCGGTGCTACACAGTCATGCCCTATTTCAATCTTTGCAAATCAGCCACATTGTAACACGCATTGGGTTTTGTCCTCCATTAACCTGTTAAATCGGCCGTACTTTGAGACAGGTCGAGTTCTACTGTTCTGCAGACTTTGTTTGACGGCCTGCATAATTGGACTTTGCCCTCCTTCAATCTTCTTAAGTCAACTACACTCTAACACGTTTTTAGCTTTGATTTTCTTTAACCTGCTGACGTCGTGCATTGTACTCTAATGCAGACCGGGCTTTACTTTCCAATAGGCATTCTTTGGCGGCTTTTGCCGTTTACGATGGCATACGTTAGGTTTTGCCCTTTAGTGTTGCACACAGTTGACCTTTGCTCTTATTTAGCCTTCTTGAGTTAGTTGTTCTCTAATACGGATTTGGTTTAACTCCCCCGTAGACCTTCTCGACGGCCTACAGTGAAGTTTCACTAGCCACAGTACATGTTTGAGCTTTTTACTTTCAAGAATAAAAAACTATCATCGTTTTTGGTCAGCCCAAGCTAGAGTTTCCGGACTGGCAGCTTTATGTTTGGAATCCGAATTGGCAAAAAAACTTGATTTCGATGTAATCATCAAGGTCTTTGAATTAGCCAAAGCGGGGAAAGCTTATTTTTAGATTTTGCGACTGCATGTAAAAATCGATATAAATTACAAACAACTGAGAATAAAATTTTGTATTATTAAATAATTCGAGGACAGATTATTCCAAAATTCTTTCACTTAAAAAAATTGCATGCTTGTTGTGGGGGGGGGAAGGCTCGTATGTCACCCACCCCTGATTTTCTCTCTACGGCCCTGGTGCTAATATCAATTGAACGCCACTCTCTTACCATCAACTAAAGTCTCATTTCGATACCGCAACCCTCGTCTGTAAGAAAAATCAAAATAGGAACGGTGGTTTTCGAATCGCTAGCAAGACCTTTCCCTAGCAGTACTAGCAAACCAATTTCCATCGCGGTACAGATACTACTATCATTTTCCAAGGTATAAATGAATAACGTAAAAGAAAGAGACCAGATGGTTCAGATCAAAGTAGCATCATAAACGACATCCCCTTTCTGAGATATAGGATATTTGATAAGAAATAAAAGACATTTAAATAGCTGTAGCGAAAGATTAGTTATTTTCTAACTTCATGCCCCCAGAGAAGTTGTAACGTACTACAGTTCCAGTTATTTTTACCAAGGGTTAAAACTCATACGATTGTGCTGAGTCTTTTGTGGAAAACAGGTAAAATACATTAATCTGCTTACATTACGTTATCGTAAATACACGAAACGCAATCTCTCTCATTGGACATTTATGTCGACTGTAATTAGATGACGGAAAGTCATAAGGAATAGTTACTAAACTTAAAAAATTCCAATTTTGCAGAATTTACGAAATTTAGAAAAAACCCTGGAGAAACGTTTTTGATAACTCGCGCACTTAGTGTAAACATAGATTAGCTCGACATTTAACTTGCGTTAACTGATGGTTGGCTGTTTTTAACCTGATAGCACCGATTTCTCGCAAGGAAGAAATTCGTCAGGTTTCTGCAATTTCATTGGCGTTGGATTTTGGAAATTCCTTAGATAATTCTACAAGAAAGAATCTTGCAGAATTTACGAAATTTCGAAACAACACTGGAAAAGCATTTTGGATCACTCGCGCACGTAGTGTAAACAGATTTGTGACCTAAAGACATGGTTTATGGGAAGATTTAGCCCACATTAGCTCGGCATTTAACTTGCGTTAACTGATGATTGACTGTTTCTAACCTGATGCCACTGATTTCCCGCACGGAAGAAATTTATCAAGTTTCTGCAACTGTAAGACAATTATGATCACTCGCGCTCTTAGTGTAAAGACGGATTTTTGGGGAAAAGATGGGCTTTAAGTGAAGATTTAGCGTTTGCAAGCCAATATTGTAGTTGACGTCTTATTATTTTTCTTAAACCTAGCAAGTATTTGTCAACAAAAACAAATATTTCTCAATTATTTTGACATTACAACATGCAACAGGAAATTTAAATTTTTTCTTTAACTTTATTTTTTGATGCTTTAGTGAGTCTATACGTCGCTGTTACAATAGATTACGATGGTAGCGCTTTGGAATTCTAAATTTTAGAATTACAATACGCAGTTGACTAAATAATACTTATACCATGTGATAATAACTGTAGTTTAGCTAAATAGAAATGAAATTAAGCGTCAAACATATTTTCTATAAAATTAGTGTATAATGTGCTGCATAAAATCAGGCGCTTTTACACGGTAATAAATATTGACCGTCTTTATTTTTGTTATCTTTTTCACTCTTTTTCTCTTCATCAAACTTTGTTTCAAAAGTTAGAAAACAAGTGAAAGAACGCATTCTGAATCAATAATGAATGTTCAGGAAGTAACGAACAGCTTAAAGGATAATGAATTTTAGAAGTATGAAAGATATGATCTTGAAAGTTGAAAAACTGGTTCACCAACAATCTCTTTAGAAACTTTTTACTTCTTTCCAGTTTTTATATTCTAATTGTAATAAGTAGTATATTTTTAGAATAAATCGTGTCGCTTATACCATAAAAATGCAAATAGAGCAAAACTGATTACGAATATGATTAAAGCAAAAACATTTTTCTAAAATAAAACAGCTTTAATTGAAATGTCAAGGCTACTATATACATCAAAATTCTCTTTTATTAAGTGTTTTCTGTTTTTTTGTCCTCGCTTTTCTTTCTTTAAAAAATCCAAGCACGCCACTTTAAACTACACAATGATCTCGTTTAATCTGTAGTTTGCATATTTTGTTAATAAAAATTCTGAACTTAAATACGAAATGTATGTAAATAATTAATCCAAAGATAAATAATTCATGAATTTGCTGAAGGGGTTCTTAAACAACTGCCTCTTTATAATCCAAATTAAACATTTAGATTGTTCATTCCTGTTCTAAGTTTAGTATACTATAATCCTCTTTTACATTACATTTCCTTTAAATCGTTCTTGTTGTTTAATCCGGTATATAACAAGAATTCAAAGTTATTATTATTATACTTTACTAGTTTCTAGTGTGCTACGGTAAGTTTAGTAAGTTCATGATATAATAAATTGTAAAATACAGTTTAAATAATTAATAAATCCAAGTACGTACCTACTTAGAGTACCACTTACTGTTAGTAGTTTGCTTGAGACGTATTAGGATTCTTAACGGTACAATTAACTCTGGAAGCTTTCCAAATAAAGATTAAATATTTGAACTTCTGATGAGAGAATCTTGAGAATAAATATTAGGATATTTCTAGTACGAGAATAGTTACATGAAAAGAATAATACAAATAGAAACAGATAAAAGGGAGTATGATAAAACAAACATTCCTATAGGTATTTTGCTTTAGTTCGAATTACAACTTTCATATTTTTGGTATATTCTTGTAATTAATCCATTATTTTCTAACGTTTTAAGCTGTACTAACAAGGAATAATATTAAGTTGATGTGAAGAAAGTCTTTTGATCAATACAATCAAAACAATAATTTTATCACGAAGGGTAAAATCTCTCTTCGTGAATTAGCCTTGCCTTTCAACATAAATCAATTCCTAGCAATATTACATTTAAAAATTCTTATTATAGATTGTATATATAAAAAACAAAATTAGAAAATTCATTAACTAGTGTCAACATTAAAAATTCAGCATGTAAGTTGGGTTGCCTATATGTATGTTCTGTTTATAAAAATCTAATCTTATTCGGGCCTCTTATAACTTTTTAAATACGTTTAAGTTGATTCTCTTTTTGGAGAAACTATCCATTTCTTGTTTTGTTTGATTTTTTGCATTGGTGATGTAAGGTCACGGGTGAGATTATTAGAAATTAAAATATTCGTTTCTCTTCGACTTCAATTAGTGCAATTTAGAAAATTAACATCACGTTATTAATGGATGAGTTTGAAACTGTTAGCACTAATATTATTTTCTTGCACTACACCTCGTTGAGGGATTTGTTGAAAGAACATCAGCTAATCTTTGTGGCCGCATGCCAATTCAGGGTAATTATTCTTAATAAGAATTTATAAAAGAATCATTTGGTAATTTTTGTTGTTCTATTACAGCCGCTACTTCGAACACTTCGTTTACACGTTTTGTATGTTTTATACTTTTGATGGCTTCTCAATTTTTTTTAAGTGAAAGCGTTGGAGTTCATTCATTACATCTTCTATCTCCAAGTTTGCATACAATAACTTGGGGATTAAGACTTGCATGTAAGATTCCGATTTACATGGTTATCTGGAAATTAAAAATTTAGTAGCAGTTGGAGGTCAGCTACTTGCAGTTGTGCTGTCCACGTCATTTAAACATGATTGGTTGTTAGTGGATTTGCATCAATTATTTGACTTTTCAGATTAATCCTGAAAGCTTCCATCAGCTAGGCTGAAGCGTATATATCCACTTTCATTTGCCAATCGAGCTAGCTTCGGGAAATCTCAGTTATCTGAGTACGACCACTTAGGTCAGGGGGCCACTAGTCGCTTAACTTGAAAATTTCCATATAGCTTAAATTGTAACAATTTGACGCCCAACACAGACATAGCAGCAATTTCCTGATTTCCAACATAAATTGTCGTAAAATAATGAAAGTAACACTGCCTACGTTAATCTAACCTTACTCTTTTCGATTATAAATGGTTGCTAATAGGAAGACCTACTTTTCACAGCACACCAGTATTATTTACACAACTTGGTTTTTTTCCAATATGTGTCCACGAAAGTATACAATTAATAAAAATCTTTTTTATCAATTTCTCAGAAAACTTGTTTATACAGGGTGTTTCATTAATAATTGGAAATATTTCAACTGTAGAATCCTGAGCTCAAAATATTAAGATTTAACCCAAATTACTTAAATAAAATGTGGCTCCTTACTGAGTTACAGGGTGTTTTATAACAAAATGGTTCTTTTCAGAACCACAATTTGTTTCTAAATGTTGAATGCATTTATTCGTTTCAAGAAATTTCAATAAATAACAGTATGTTTTTTTTGTTAATAGAGATTAAAGTTTCATTTGCGTAATAAATGCAATCCTATGACCCAAAAACACCGACATACTTAATATACATTAAAATCAAAATAACTGCGCCGCTTCATTTTTAACTTTAAATATCTCGAAAAATAATGACTATATCGCTATAAATGAAGAGTATGTTCTTTACATAGAAAGTATTGGAGGATTGAGAAATTGTGCTACAATGGCAATTCCGCCAGAATTTGGAAAGAGTCAACCATTTACTTGCTCCTATCGTACGCCTCTGATAGTAGCCAAAAACGATTATTCAACATAATTTAGTAGGGTGTACCGTACCTACATTTCCTGCCAAGTATGACAAGGATACGTCAAATAGTTTTAAAGTACTGGGTACAAATAGTTTTTAAGTGTTTAAATAAAACACCCTGTAACTCAGTAAGGCGCCACATTTTATCTAAGTGATTTGGGTTAAATCTTAATATTTTGAGCTCAGGATTCCACAGTTAAAATTTTTTCAATTATGAATGAAACACCCTGTATATAAGATTTTGTACTTTAAAACTTTCAATAGTTTTTACAACATTCCGCATAAATTAAAATTAAAATCGTTTTTTCACAATTATTAAAAATTGTATTTAACTGTACAGGGTGTTTCAAATTCGAGCTTAAGCATGAAAATTATTTTATTTATTTATTATTTTATAATTCTCTTGTAAATTAAGTTAACCATAGAGTGGAAATTTTATCAAATGATGTCAATATCAATATGACGTCATAAGAAGAAATGAACCTGATGATGGTTCCACAAAACCTAAATGTCCGTTAAATTTTTAGACAATATGAGGTTATTAGTAGTAAAGAACTATTTAAAAATATTTTATTACATTTTTAAAATTTCTAATAATAAGAAAGCTAGAAACAAAAAACCTAAACCGCCATTTTGATTTTTTTTATCATAAGTCAAAAACAGAAGCAGTTGCCTGAGATTTCTTTTTTAGATTAATAATCAACGTAAAGTTTAGCGAAAGCGTCATATTTAAATCTAGCTCTATCCATTATAATAAGAGAGATCTGCATACTTCAGCTCGAATCTGAAACAAACTGTACGTGAGAAAAAATACATAAATAAACATATTGACATTTAGGAATAATAAGATTGTCAATTTAAAGTACAGCAGGCTAGATTGATCAATGTTTTTATTTTATTTAGAATGTTGTCGAGGTGGCCATAAGATGTTTAATGGGTTGCATGCATACAAATTTTTCACGTTTATTATTCTATGTATTTTACGTGTATATTACTGTAACTGTACAACTGATTACGGACAGTTTATGTTACCGGACATTAATCATGTCAACCTGATCAATACATACAAATAAATAAATCATCGACGTACATAAGTCTTTCATTTCATAAATTACGCATACTCGGTTATTTTTGGATGGAACTCTATACTTTTTCAGCGTATCCTGCCGCGATCTAGTAAACATTGCTACTTAAATGTAACCTCGAAATAAAAGCTACTGCTATTTTGTTCACACAGAAATTTATTACATAAATGAAATTATTTCAAACTACAAAAGATATTTGAGGTTGTCAACACTCTTCTTCAATACAACACGAGATATGACTGTAAAGTTGCTTACGAAAAGTGATCTTGGGCGACTCGGGTTAACTCTAATCGTTTCTAGAATGGATCGAGTTAGCTGCAACCTCCGTTCGAAAACAGATCGAGTTTACCACAGCTAATTAGCTGGTGGTGAACTGAGTAATCTTGTCATTCAATGGTCAGTTGGATTATTAGAGTCGATCGAAAAAGAATAAGAAATTTCGAATTTTTGCTCATAACAGGAAAACAAAAAACAATCACCAAGTTTCTTTCGTCTCAATAAATTTGGCTTGGAAAACTAAGACAGTACAGTGAAGAACTCATCACTGTTTTCCTAATAATAACCAAGATACTTCGTCAATACATTGCAAATGAGACACACTGTATATTACGAGTTTGAATAAAAAATTCAAAACTTATGACTAGGGAAGGTTGCAAATCAATTTAGGTTTGAAGATAAGCCAGTAAGTGTAGATGTATTCATTTCAATTCACGAGTAATGACACCGCTTGATAAGAGTGATAGGCAACCCAACTTCCACATTTCCAAAGCACGTTGATATTTTTTTAATTGAAAGATTGAAAATCAAAGCTGGTAGGCAGAGACAATCCTTTGTTGCATAATTTATGTTCTTTCAGTTTGACATTTTAAAAGAAATTTACGTGAGAATTGACTAAGAGTGAAAATTTCATTTCAAATCACTTATTTGTTTAAAACAAATACGAAAAGATTAAAATGTCAAAATCTGCGTACCAATAGACTTACAAAAGTCGCCAGCAGAGGCCGTACTCGAGTTTGAGTTTTACCTACAGGTTTTAGGTAATCGAATTGAACTTTACGAACGTCAAGCACGCAGGGGAACGCAATCAATTGTCAACGATAGAGTCCCTGATTTCTAACATAAAACAACAAATAGTCTATCAAAAAATGGCGGCTTATAGGAAGGCCTATCTTTGTTTTATCTGTAATGGATATACGTACTTAGTTCATCGCCTCTTTTTGTACCGCTAAGTGTCGAGGTTTTCTAGAATTTCTTTCAGCTTGCCCCGTCTCTGGCCAGACAAGTGGCTTCGACGACGGTGGTATTCCTCTCTCTCTCAAAATCTCCTGCATCTGGCAAGACCAAGATGGTATCGTTTCTGGCTCGATCCCTTTGGATCTTGCCCTCGATCCTTCTCAAAAAATGCATCTCCATAGCTTGCAATCTGCTTCCGTTTGATTTCCCCAGGGTTCAGCTCTCGCTCCCACAGGTAATTGTGGAGACGAAAACGGTATTGTACACTATTTTCTTGGTATTCTTGGACACTTTACGCTTGGCAAGGAATCCCGTCCTGAGGTTATGGAACAGTCGGCTGGCTGCAGCCACTTTACTGTTCACCTCTTCGCCGATCTTGCCCGATTCGTGAATTGTGGAGCAAAGGTACTTGAAACTTTCTACTTGTTCCAGTTTAGCGCCATCTATATAAATGCTGTGTTTTATGCTCCTGTGTCGTGAAAGGATCATAGTTTTCATCTTGTCGGTGCTAATTTTCATGTCACATTTTAAAAGCTCTTTGTTCCACACGTTCAAGTTGTGTTGAAAGTCTCTATCAAATCTGGCAAACAATGTAACGTCATCTGGAAAAGCAAGTTCAAAAAACCTTACTTGGGATCATTTTTCAGTGACCTGCTAGAAACGGTCTGATACGGGGACGGCACCTTTTTACCAAACTTTCCATCATGATGATAAACAGCAGAGGGACGAAGATGCAGCCCTGCCTCACACCTCTCGTAGTGTAGATGTCGGATAATGTCGTATTCCCTGTCCTAGCATAGTTCCTACAGTCATCGTAATTGCTCTTTATCGTTTTGACAAGGTGTTTGTCTACACCGTAGTTCTCCAGGGTCCGTTAGAGACGTGCTCTTGCTATAGGATCAAAGGATTTTTTTCGGGTCTATGAAGGCACAGTGGACTCTTTTCTAGTACATAGCCGCCCACTTGTCTTATCGAGAAGATCTGGTTTTCAGTACTTCTAGCTCCCGGAAAGCCGCACTGCACTTCTATTTTATACGGGATAGCGTCTCGTAGTCTTTTCTCGAGCATTTTGCAGTATACCATGCTAAGAACACTCAGTAAAGATATACCTCGGTAATTTCTACAATCTCTTTCATCCCCTTTTCGAGTATCGGGACAACGATAAAAACTTTCCAATCGTCTGGTAGCTTCTTTTGTGCAAGAGCTAAGTTACAAATCCTTAGTATTATACCTCTGCCTTCAGGCCCGTTTCTGATACATGGTCGTGGTCAGCTGCCTTTCTGATCTTCATTTTCTTCAGAGCTGTGTCCAACTTCCCCTCAAAAAAAGGTTGTGGTACTGTGTCCCACATTACCAGGGTTCCGTTTCAGGTGCAGTATCCGTCTTTTCCAAAAGTCCCATGAAATGTTCTCTCTATATTTCCATCAACTCTCTCTCCCCTGTAACAAGTTTCCAGCCTTGTTTCTTCTTTTCTCGCGTTTTTAGAGCTCGATAGAACAATTTCTGATCTTGCTCAAGATCTTTTTCTATGTTTCTGCCAAATTTCTCGTACGACTGCTTTTGACCCTTTTCACTCGTTCGTAAGTACTCCTTAAACCACCCTTTCTTGAGTTTTATTTCTTTTTTAACCTCATCGTTCCACCATTTTGTTTTTTTTTCGCTCCTCTTGTTTACCCTACTCTTGCCACATATCTGTTCCAAGAGTACTTGCTTGCAAGCTTCCCAGAGTTCCACAAGTCCTGTCTCTCCGAGTGTGTTTGCTTGATTAGCTATCTTCTGCTCAACAGCTTTAACAAACTCTTTTCTTATTTCTTGGGATCTTAACTTGTAATAATTTATCTTAAATTTCTTACGGTTACGGTTTGCCATCTTCCCCTCATCCAATATCTTTAATTTGACTTCCAGAAAATAGTGATCGGTACCTAGTGCCATACCTCTCCTGACTCTCACATCCGTAACCTGAACCCGCCGTCTAACCAGTATACTATAATCGATTTTTTATTTCTCTCCACCGAGATTTTGGTGTACTGATGAATTTTCTTGTGAGGATAGAACGTATTTGCTATAATCAAGTCACTGGCTACACAAATGTCAAGGATACTTTTTCCGTACCATACCTTCCGACTACTTCTTGATAAGCAGCATGATTACTTCCCACTCTTCTATTAAGGTCTCCCATAACCATGACATTACCTTGATACTCGTCGATGGTCTCCTGCAGCTGATTCTTCAACTGGTCTTTCTGAGCTACCGTCTCGTGTTTATTTGGCCCGTAGGCTGCAATTATTCCACACATTTTAAATTAAAACCATTCATCTTTCACTTATAAAGCGACAGCTTACAACATTCTTTATCAAATTATTGGAAACCATGAAAGCCACACCACTCCTGGCTCGTTCATATCGCGGAACTCCTGAGTAAAACATTGTATATCCATTGTTTGCCTTCTCAACTCTTTGGCCTTTCTTTTTAGTCTCTGTTAGTGCAACTATTCGATTTAAACTTTTTTAGTTCATTCTTCAACTCTGGTTTCTTTTGCCATAAATTTCCTCTCACATTCCATGTTCCGATATTAATGTATCCATATTCGCACCTGGTCATGATCAAGGGACAATCCGGTTTACTTCTGTTAAGGCTTTGAATAGTAAATCTTCAGCCTGGGGGTAATTAGGCGTCTGCGCCCACCCGCCTTTGCGAATTGTCTGGTAGTTTAGGGTTGATTGATCTTCTGACCCCCTACTTCCTGAGACACTCGTAGGTACTCAGGTCTACCAGACCCCCCCCCCCTCCTTTCTCAACATGGGCTTGAGACCCACTACGGCGGAGTTTGTAATAGATAAATTTGCTTGATTTTTTCAAATGAAGAGAAAGACAAACACTTTTGCTTATTATAATCTGACGTAAATGCTTATCGCCATATGTGGAATAGCTGTATGTCAAGAAAAGGTTGAATTATTAAAATCCTGTAACTAAGAGACCAAAGGAAATAAAAGTAAAAGTTTGAATTTTCAATTACCTTAAACGGTATAATAGATGAACCTTACGGGATTTCTAATATTGTTAACTGTTCATTAAGCAAATTACCAAAAATGAGATTAACAGATTCTCATCGTAGATCATTATTTCATATTAAAAAATGTTTGAAATATCAACGGCTTTAAAAATAACTGATTAATTTTGTTGAATTTTATGAATTTCTATTGGAATGTAAACAACAGCCACCTTTCCATTTTTTATTTGTCTCAGAAATTAAGTTTCTAACAATTTATACTGATTTATATTATTCTAATGAAAACTCATTGTCAAAACATTCGCAAAAGTTATGGCACCCAGCCATAAGTAAAACCTACAGTTTGTGGATCTTCCGGTAAATAGAAAAAGAATGGTGATTTCATCAACCAAGGAGGTTTGTTTAATAAAGCTATTATTTGTTTTTATTTCAACTCAAATCATAAAATAAGAATTATGTATGTGGGATTCTCAAGATGTTTATTTAGCTTTTACAACTTTTATATTGCAATCACTGATAGGCAAACAATGAAATTAAGCAGCATACTTTAGTAATTTTCTTTTTGTCAAAGAAACCTACAACAAAGTAGGTGGAAAAACTTTTTTTTCTTGTGTTGTAAAAGACAAATGGGCTTATTATTCTTAGATCGTCCTACGTGTATGCTATTTCGAATTGATTCACTAGAACAAGTACCGTATAAATAATAATAAAACGTTTATGTCTGCCAGATAAAAATAAAATGTACCAACAATGCCAAGCGGGATTTTCTTTTTGTATTTCATTTACACATCAACACCGATTTATTAAATGCTCGCAAATTTAACTAGCGTAGAATTGTCGGAATTAATTGTGTCTGTTTTTACGATCCTAGTAGTTAATGAAACATTGCATGTTCCAAACTCTTACTGACAGGAATTACAGCGGTTTTGCTTTTTTTGAACCAGTTTTTGTTCAACTTTTAGTGAAATCGAACTGTTTTGTTTTGTTTTACCAATTAAATAATTCCATACAATTAAGTTAAGATAATAGTTTTGGGAAATGCTTTTTTTTAGATAAAAAAACTGAATTAACGCCTGCGTTTATCACAGAATCTGTCTTCATGTTCACTATGCCATGGAACCCAAATCGGTTTAACTATATTTTGGTCTACCAGGGTACACAGCGAGCGAATAGATCCCACTACGAGCTTAATCGTCACTTCTAACCCCTAAAGAGCTTTAAGTGCCACTTGACTGCCTATGTATATCTAAATTCGTTTGTTTACATAATTTCTCTTTAACTTTTCGTGTATGCACCTTAGTATTGCACATACTTCTGTCTGAAAAACTGTGGCATATTTACCTAGAAAAAACCAAAGCTTCACCTTCGGTTTCCGAGATGTTTGGTCCTTCTGTAAGCCAGATTAGTCCATCCGATGGCATTTGTTCAGTATTGTCCCAGATTTTTTTATCCAGATGTGTTACTAGGGCAGCATAGTCTGATTTTATCTTGAAGACCGGATGGCCTATCCTTTTCCAGATTGAGCAGTAGCCTGAGTCTGCAGTTCTCAGATTTCTTGCATTGTGGAGTTTGTGTAAGAATCTCTTTGTTTCCTTTTGTATCACAAGGTTGAGAGGAGGAAGATCCAGTAGAATCGCCGTTGTTACTGTAGGAATCGTTCTCGCAGCATCCGTTATCTCTAAATAGGCCAGTCTTTGAATTTTGGACAGTTTAATTTTGGCGTTTGTTTGCAGCGCTAGTCTGGCAATGTGTTAATTCTGGGTAAGTTTTGAGTACAGAATCACTCCAAGGTACTAACCTCCCCAGTCATTGTCAGTTTTTTACCATGTAAAGTTAGACAACCTAATTCCTCTAGCTTTCGTCTGTTGGTGAAAGGTACTGTCACTGTTTTCTTTCCCACGGCAGTTTGTTAACAACCAGATTCCATACTAGAAGAGATAAAACTTTTCTTTGCGGACATCCGCCGGTAACTCTGGTTGCATATTCTTTTCCCTAAAGGGTCGAGTGTATTGTTCAGCCTTTGAGCATGGTCTCAATCTACCTATCGCAGGTATCTTTGAGTGGAAATTTCCTGCAAACAATAATAATTACTATAAACGAAGTATTGTCAAAGCCTCTTCTGTGTCAAGAAAAGCCCCCAAACCACCTCCTTTTGATTTGTTGCCTTTTCCAGTCTACCAACTACCTGATGTAAGGTGGTTTCTGTTTTTCTAGCGTTTTAAGCATGCAACACGTGAGATTTATTAGTCTTAGAGACTTCGCCAGCGCAGATAATTTTTCTGGCTTAAGTTTAAATATCAACATAACGTGCCTCTACCGTCTCATTGGTATGTAGCCCATAGCTAGACTTGCTCTAAAGATTCTTACGAGTTTACCTGCAAGGATGCCTATTGGCCCATCTAACTTTGCCTTAGGAAATTACACTTTTTTAAACTGTCAAATCAACTTTGGTTGTCTTATTTAAAGGTTCTGTCAGAATTGTGCTACCCCAGGAAAGTGAACCCCTTGCAGTCATTGCTTTACCTCCTTTTTTGTAATGATTTTACGATTTTTTTTTCGACAGCATCTGTTAGAGTCTGGCATATACCTCTTCACAGTATCTTCTCTACGCGTCCGTTTTTGCCTTTTTAATGGCCTTGTTGTAATGTAGTCAGTGTTTTTCTGTACTTGTTAAACACTTTGTATACTGTCTTCCTCTTTTCAGGAAAGTCATCATTCCACCACACTGTGAAGATTACATCCCTTTTTGTTTAAGGGTAGTTTTCATTGAAGGCTGTCATTACAGCTAAACGGAAATTTCGCGCCCATACCTGTCTTTGATGTTATCGTCGACCGTCTGAAGATTCTAATTTAGGTCTGTCTTGAAAGACTATCGATTTGCTCTTCTAGGGTCTTTTCTTTTTGAAGTTTTGCAGATCTGTCTGTGATCCAAACAACTTTTGTCATCAGACATTTTCTAGTTTCTAATGAAGCTACTAACATAATGTCAGTAAGTCTTTTTCCAGTGTTTATTATATCTAAATTATTTGTCATAATAAATCCAAATAGAGACACTTTCTCCCAAGTCAAAAATTTGCATTCCATTAACCCTACATCTTGCTACCAGCCTTTCCATGTCCCTTGCTGTAGGATCCTGTTTTTTGTACGAAAAGCAGGTTGTTACAATCATAAGATACCTCAGCATTTCTCTATCTGTTGTTTCAGTTCCAGCAACTGCCAGGTCCTTAAAACTAAGGTCTGCTAGCCCGAACACTTTAACTCCCCTCTTTACAAGTATACATCCTCTGGTACTTTCGTGCGTGTCACTATAAATGAATTCACCACCTACCTCAAGATCGCTCAGCCTTTCCTTGAAGCTTTACGATTCCTGGATGAAGGCAATGTCAAAGCCTTGCCTTATCCCCTTGCAGAGCACTCTATGATGTAGATTTATCTGGACTGCTTTTGTCTTCAGGTTTCTTCTCGACCTTTAAGTTTTAGAGGTTCTTCAGCTTCTCAGTCTTTCAAAAACTTTGAAAAACTTTTAATCGACAGAAAAAGTAAAGACCATAGAGAAGACGACGCTGGCACTCGTCGACGAGATGCCAGCCTGTGATGAGCAGTCTCGGGTTCTGTCTGCACAGCCTACTTTTGACAATTTCTGTAGTGAATAATTTGTTTGAGATCCACACCAGCACTTATAACCTCTTTGGAAAATTCGAGTTGACCAAGACCAAACTCGATCCCTCCCAGAGAGATTCCATCTTTAGGATTGTCTTTTCCAACCAGTCCTTGGTCTCTGTATTTGCGGGGTGCACCTACTGCAAACTTGCCACTAAGAAACTGTGGAGGTATTACCCCTTCGGGAGTGGCGTCCACCTGCTTTCATATTTTGTTATGAACTAGATATGAAGTGAAATCACTATCTTGAACCCTTTTGGCAGCTCTACTATAAGGTACATCTTGCTATTCGCCCCTTTTTTGGCTATCTTGACTTTCCCCAATTGGAGTGGTGTCGAATGTGCGTGTATCGGATGAGCTCGCCTTCACTACTGGCTGTTTGTGTCTGGGTGGTGGTTTCTCTGGCATCCAAGTCCCGAGAACTATCTTCTGCGCCTTGCGCAACTTTTTTTCTGGGCTTCCAACATATTCCCGGTCTCCTCAATGTCAGTTTCTATAGAAACAGATACTCCAGCGGCAGGTGAGCTCTGTACCAAGACGTCCACAAACACTTCGTCTACAACCAATTCTGTAGTGTCTATGGATAATAAATTAAATAATTAATAATAATGATACCTGCAAATATAAAAGATTTTTACTTTTATTTGGTTCACTCATACATGTTTCACGAGTGTAAGAGAAATAAAAGTCCGCACCGGCAGAGCCCCCATTGCCTATGTACGGAAAAATACTCAAAGACGCTATCACTCTCACCCTTGTGTCATACGCTTCTTCGACATGGAATGCTCAACACCTTGGAGTTCAAGGAGTGTTTTTCAACTTTCAAGTCTAGATCCATCAGGTTCTGTTTAGACTGTGGGAGTATGGATCTTATAAAGTACCTTACATAACATCTACATTTGTGTGACTGTTCCTGTTTTTCCATGAAATCCTAAAAACTGAGTTTCACATAAAATTAAATAAGTTACTATTTTATGACATAACACTAACTAACAATGCAACATCACAGAAAGTTATGTAATGAATGCTAAATCAATCAGACATAATCAGAAATAATCGCAAACTTACTTCTTTTCGATTGATCTGTATTTAGAACGCACGTGAAATCCTGACTAGTGAAAAGCTTTCGACAACTAACCTTTACTAAATATTTGAAATATGTGTATGTGGGACTCACACTAGTGAGAAGCCTTTCATAGCGGCGAATAACCTTGCTGATGGTGTGGATCGAATGGATATAAGTGACTCTCTACGAGATTTCTGTTGCATTCTAAATATTCTGCCTAGGCAAGAAGTTGAAAGATGATAGGATTCTAGTGCAAGCTGTATATCACCATAGAATGGCCGTGCACGGGCCGAAATTTCCTGGCACGGCCCGGCTTGACTTGGCTCAACTGGAGACAAACTTGACGCAGCTCGAAAACAACTCGGTAACTTCTTGATCGACTCGATATGGCCAAGAAACTCAAATCGCTCCAGAGACCTGATAGGCCCAAAAGGTCCGAATGACTTGACAGAAAAGCCCGAGGGACCGAGAGGTCCAAACCTGATAGCCTCGAGAAGTCTGAAAGATCTTACAGTCCTGACAGGTCTGAATGGCTTGACAGAAAAGCCCGAAGGGTTGAGATGTCAAAAAAGTGCGACAGGCCCGAGAGGTCCGAACGGCCTGACAGACTCGAAAAGCCCGAATGGCAGAGAAGTCTAAAAGGTCTTACTGTTCTGGCAGATCTGAACGGCTTGGCAGAAAAACCCGAAGGGGTGAGATGTCAAAAAAATGCGACAGGGTCGAGAGGTCCGAACAACCTGACAGACTCGACAAAACTCGAAGGGCCAAGAAGTCCAAAAAGCCCCACAGTTTCGGCGTCCCGACAGGTTAAAACGACCTGACAAACTCGAGAAGCCGGAAAAGCCCGAAATCTGAAAGACCCGACAGTCCCGACAGTCCCAGTAGATTCGAATGGATTGATAGAGAAGTCCGAAGCATCGAGATGTCAAAAAAACCCGACAGGAAGAATTCTGGTTGACACATAGACCATTTGTAGACACTTTCAACATCATCCTACAACCTAATGTGGATTTCGTTTCAGCATGCCATGTTTACTCAAAATATCCTTCTATGACTTCACCCACACGCATTTCTGGCACAAGGAACTCCTCCACAAGCTCCTAGAAGTTGAGTTTGGGTCAAATTCTTAAGATTTCTTCTTCCTTGAACTAATTTCGCTAAACTATCTATCTTTTTGCCTTTGTAATATCCGTCTGCTGTCACGACAAGAATATTGCCCGACATAAAATTTAGTTTCATTGTTAGAGAATCAAACCTAGTCGAAAACCGCGTTTCGAAAAAGAATAATGTCTGGCATCAGGGCTCGTAGAAGTTTTGCGCAGAAAAGAGAGGTCAGCGCGTGGGAGAATTTTTCTACTGTATAGCTTCAGTATTTTGGAGATCGTTCACAGGTGGACCTATATTTTCCCTGATAAATGCAAATGTAAACTTTGTGAGTCGGGCTGTCGAATTAGGTAGGCAGTTAGATACACTTAAAACAAAACCCAGAACCAACACAAGGAATTCCAAACGCAAAATGAGACAACCAACTTTTGTAGGATATTCCCCAACTTAGACCTGAGGAACATTTCTAGAGACATATTGTTAGCCATGCAGTAGCCTTCAGCTTTCAAAATTTCAAACCAACAAATTTTGATGCTTCAGATACCTTTCCAAGGTTTCTTCTACTCTGTTGACATATTCTTTCTGTTCTGAGTCCCGCGTCATTTGGAATCCAAGAGTCATATTTTATGATCACTGGTGAAAAGCTCACCAGAGAGTTGTGGTTCAGTAAGCGCGTTTCTCGCGTGTCTCTTTTGATTATAATTCCAGCTATTGATGGAATTTGAAAATGTTTTAGTGGAGCCCTTCCAAGTCAAGGGCTATGGTTGGTCCTGCCGTAGTTCAATGAGTGATGGCGAGAGAGTCAGGGTCTTGCAGTTACTGCCTGGTAACACGGGGAACCGTCGAACCAAGACTAAACAAATACAAGACAATTTAAAAAGGAAATATTTTCTTATAAATAAATTTAAAAGTTTTTAGATATCAAGTAATAATTTGACTAAGAATCAATCTTACCTTATAGATTCAAAACATGGAAACTACCAAAAACTTTCACAACACAAAGCTACTAAGAAAATAGGGCTCAAAAACCACAGTCATTCTATAGCAAGATTCGCCGGTAGAGTGCACGTCAAACTGTAGCAAACGCGATATGATGAAGTGAATATATCTTGCGCGGAAATGCAAATGCGCAAGATCGACTTAGACGCAAAGTGGATTTTAGGATATATATGATAATAAACAATTTCTGGACAATAACTTACCAGATTTATTAAAAAGTTTTCCATTAGCAACACGGTAATGCATGTGGTTTGTGCAAGACAGTTTCTAAACGATAAACTTGATAATCGGGAAATAGGCATAGATAGTCCAATCGCGTGGCCTCGATGTTTATTGTTATTTAAGAAGCCTGAACCATTCAACGCCCATTGATGACATTAATGCTGTGCATGAGCGATTCGTGGATGGTTGCAATGTAATACGTAATACATCAAATATTTTCAAGCGTGTTCAACAGTTTGTGATAAGACATCTGGATTGTTATACACAAGTTCAAGGAGACATTCTGAATATTCAATTTAAGTTCCTCCTCTTCCAGCCTTAAGATCCATCCAGGTTGACGAATCGGCTAATAGCATCGTCCTTGCCAAAGTTCTCGTCCCCGAACAATTTGTTTTCACCAGGAGAGCTTTTTGCCATCTGCCCCAAGAAAATCTGGATCTACTTGTCGAGAGTCTCAAAACAACAAACATTGCCAGATAGCATACAATACTGTAACCTACGAACATACTGGCCAACAGACTCAAGAATACTTTTAATCTTCCAACGGTTATAACACGAATTCCACTCTGGCAGCACTAGCCCAATACCTAGAAATCAGACGTACCTCCAATAACATGTCACATGGAACTTTTCCATCTGCTTCTGCATGCCTGAATTCTGTCTTGAGTCATAAGAAATATGCAGCTTCTTCTCCAATTACTATCCAGGATCGCGTTTGAGCGATCTCTCTTTAAAGTACGTTTCACGTCTCAGAAAACTATCCTCTCGCCTCTGTCCTGTTATTCATCTTCTATTGCCACGACAATCTCCTGCACAGTTTTCCGACGACGCTGTGCTTTTAGGCATCATCGATCTCTATTGATTTCGCGTCCAAAGCTCTGTCGAGAAATATCGCTTGTTTTGAGACTTGGCTGTAGCGTTGGAAGATCAGAACTAACTTCAACAAGACTCAAGTGATGTACTTCAGAAGTTCTAATGAAACCAAAGTTGCGCGTTTGAAAGGAAAGAAAGTTCGCCTAGAACTTTGTGATAATCACGTCTACCTCTCTGGGCATCATCTTTTCTAAAATCTCATCTTAATGGCGCAGAGTCAAGCTGAAGTACGGCTCTCTTCTGATGATCCGTTTCGAATCTGAGGCACCACGACGTGTACAGACGTTGCGTACAGAACTATCATTTTGATCTCTTGCTGCTATATACTAAGGTGCCTATTTCCCGCATTATTACTATGATGACTTATATAGTATAAGCATTTGCACGATTGCAGTAAGCCGCTTTAGTCTTTCTTTTGAATCTTTGCAAAAGAACATCATCAAGAATAGTTTTTTGGATTGCTTTGCATTATTCATGTATAAAAGATGTTGAAAGTAAAGAATTCTTCAAAGGTACCAACTATAGTTGAAGAAAGTTTTAAATTTATTTTATGCTGTTATTGCTCCGCAACGAAAAGTTAGAGTCAAACTAACTTGAAGGCAACAATGAAGCCTATTATAGTTTTCCCGTTACCATCCTTTGCTGTTCCCCAATCTATCAAATCTACAGCAAACAGTGGAAATCTGAGTGTTGATTTTGTAGAACTTTTGATGAATCAAGTTTCAAAGAATATTAAGTCTAGAATCAGAATCAAAATTGGGCCTCAGAGAAGATGTGTGGGAATAAGAAATTTTAACAGCTTTGAACCTTGCTATGAGATCATCACATTCCACGTAATTTGTAAGACTAAAGGATGGTTTACATTTTATTATCAAAGTTCTAGGTGTCTGGATCTCCACTAGCTTAATCAGAAAAATTATAAATCATAACAGTATACAGTATACAATAAAGTAACACAGACAACAGTAAAATCTGCTTAGTCGGGATAGTTACACGCCATGTACATAAATTTCTTCCAAGTACCAACGTGTTTACTTAATCGTTTTGCGTTTTCACAAACTCCAACAAAATTAGCCCAAGGTTTTGTTTCTGTTGGAGGGTCACTGACAGTTTGATAAAAGAATCGACATTATTTTAAGACGATGTTAATCCAAAACGAGTATTTTACTCTTTTTATAGGTGCGGGGAATCACCGGAATACTTTCAAACAAATACCAGGCAGTTACACAAAAGATGATAGTTACACTTTAATATATGTATTTGTAATATCAGGTAGTAAATTGATGAAAAGTTTCAATTTTATCTTCAGATTCTTCAACGGATTTTACCAAGATTTTACACAAAACAAACTAACAATAAAAATTTGCTAATTGAGTAATGAATTTCAAACCGAAATGAACACAATACAATTATGACAAAAAATATATCTTGCGCGGAAATTTAAGTTATGATTTCCAGTTTCTTTTTTTTCTATTTTTTCCTTTTTGGGATGTTAGGAAGTTGTATAACTTTGTTGGTCTTTAGTAACCTTTATTATAAACAGATAGAAATCTTACAAGAAGGTTTATCTTGTTTATTTTCACAGCAGGAATGAAATATGTTAACCCTTTTACTAGTAATACCTTAACAAGTGATTGAAATTTAACAATAATGGACGTGTTAAAATTCTTTCTCTGATTATTTTTAGCGATAGCTGTGTGTAATTTCTTTTACATCTTAAAAATTACCGTGATTGTAATAAATTTAAAATGATCTAGTTTTAGAGAAGCTCATCAAACCTAGTCTTTAAACCCTTTTAATATCTCATTCGTAGAGATAAACATTTTCTACTAATATTCAGAACTTAGAATTTCAATATTAAAACAACTATCCACAAGATATTGCTTGATTATTGCCAATCTTAACAGTGGTTACCCACTAACCTAACCTAACTTTGACTTGATGTTTTTCCGATCGTACGGTAGTTTTAAGACATACCTATTTTACAGTTTCAAGCTGGAGTTTTCTCTAGTCGTCTTATTGTTCTGTTGGAATCTTGAAAACAGATCGAAAATTTCCAATGAACTAAAAGTGATTTTCTAAAATAGTAAGATACATAGCAAAAAAGTACGAAGAGAGAACTTCCGAATAATTATGCACGTGTACAGCAATTTCGAGCAGCCTTTGCTTACGATGCTCATCACCAGCAACGCTGTTGACCTCATTCCTCTACCCTTCAGGGCACACGTCTTCCCTTAAACACCTCCATTAATTCTTATCTCGTGCTCATCTAATTTCTTGTCTTCCTGTTCTCAAAAGTATCCACTCGTCTCGTTGCTGAACGTCCTTTCAATCTTGTTATTCTCCAGTCTTCTGGTTAAAACCTGAAAATGTGCTCCACCTAATCCCATCCTCAGCTCAACGATTTGTTAGATTTATACTGCGGGCTTCTGTTAAAATCTGCAGTACTTTTTAGTTCACTTTTACAAAACTAACAAAAACGTGTGGGTTTTATTTTATTCTCCGTGCTCAAAAACAGAAAAATTCTTTTAGAAATTCTTCCTTCCATTTGTTCAAGTTTTCTTTTAACGCTCACAAATTTTTATTAGTCGTCAAATGGACGGGGCATGATATTTGATTGATATTTCTTTTTCTTGCCGTAAATAGACCGTGCGTTATTAATTTTCTTTAGTGGTTCGTATCTAAATATTTCGTTTTTAGTAAGTCTATTAACGTTGATTGGATTTTTATTTACTTTACAGAAATTATTATCTAAATACTTTTCAAATAAAATTTTAACAAAAGTGTGAATTTTCTAGTCACAATAAAGAAAATTTTAAATATTTATCAGTCACTATCATAATTAGAATATGATTTTAGGAGACCGTTTAAAAAACGTTTAGAGAATTATCATTCATTTCTAGAATTTTTTTCTTTTTTAATTGACTCAAAGCAATCTCTGTTTAGTATCTACATGGTAACTACGTAATAACCAATAAGTCGTTTTCTATGAGGTTTTGATAACGAGATACAGAGATACTTACAGAATCGTATCCCAGACCGCAGATTAAACCAAGAAGTTTTATGTTTTTTGAGATACACCAGAGCCAAAGTTTCACTTTATAGATGCAAGGAATCAACGGAATAATTCCAGGCAAATACCAGGCAAATTAAGCAAAAGTTGTTTTCCTGTAGAAAAAATCCAATATTTTCTTTAAGAGCAAGTAGTAATTTCATGAAGTTTCAATTTTACCTTCAGATTCTTCAAGGAAATTTACCAAAATTTAACCAAAACAAACAAATTCGCTAATTGAACAATGAATGTCAAACCGCAATAAATAAATATTTAGCTCATTTCGCCATTATACAGTGACCGCCAAACAGTTCTCACTAAATTGCGTGCTGTAACAACAAACTAGATAAACCTGTTGAGAGCTATTTTAAGACACTGACATTAAAGGTTCCATCTTATTTACCTATACAGTCTTGAGAAATCGTGTCTCATGTTAGGCTCCAAATACCTTAACACCGTGTCGATCATGATCCGATAGTCAAGAGTAATGAATCACTGCGTTTTGTTTTGCGCAGAGTAAACACAAATTTTCAATAAGATTAGTTTTACGAGAATGTTTAAAAGGTGTTTAAAAAATGAAGCCAGTAAAAGAAGAAACAGAGACATAGAGGGAACGAAATTTGGCCGTAGGCAATTAAAAAGGAGCACTAATAGTGGTCTCGTGAAAAGCAAAAAGCCTGACCCCCTGCCAGATTAGCTTCGTTAGACAAATTTATACATAAAGAACCGGCCAAGCTGCATATTGGCGTAAGTGGACTAAATGTATCCACCAGATAACTTACTTGTTAAATTCCTAACCAGATTGGCTTTTTCTAAGAGATTTAAACGAAGACAACCATTGAAGCTGCATAGCGGTGAAAGAAAAGATCAAATAGACGAAGCGTGCTTACAAAGTGACTTATCTGATTATGCTAATGAATCATTGCAGGCAGATAACGAATTTTAATCTAAACTAGGGCTGGCATCTAGGCTCTTCTTTCGCCGCGTCAAAACTCCGCACGATAGTGACACCTTCGGCGTTGCCTCGTCGCGCCTGCGGCGCTCCGACTTTTTAATCTGCTTAGAATAAAAACGAGTGTGGATTGGCATCACTTTTGTTTGCAGAATGTCGTGCATGGTCTTTGAACACAACATCAGCGGCTGAAGGTCTGACTTTGCTCAGATTTGTTAAGGAAACAAAACAAAATCGGTGTATTACGGATCGTTTCAAAATTGCTTCCTCATCACACCTAAACGTCAAAGTCTCATCTTGGTAGGACCAGGCGTTTCTGGATATCTGACAAAAAACAAATTAGTGTCGGTCTATGCCACATCTTGTGAAAGTCACTTCTCCAACATACCTAGCAATCAAAGTATCATCTCCATAGGATTAGTAGTTCTTAAAATGCAGGATACCTGACTAAAAACCAAAAGACGGTCGGTGATGCCCGGATCATATGAAAACCATTTCCCTCAAGACCACTAACAATGAAAACCTTATTTCGATAGGACCGGCTGTTTCTGGGGTACGGGTATCCGACAAATCAGGAAACAAAAGACGATCAGAGGCTTTCGGGTAGTTTTAACGGGTCTCCTGTTATCCGCTATTAAAAAACAAAAACGTCCGAAGTTCATACAACGACCCGCTCGGGAGATATACTTTCTTACTCTTTCAAAACAAAAAGAAACAAATAGCTTTCCATCTAAAAACCGAAAATTCACGAAAAGCAAAATCAAGAAACGTCCGGACGCACCACTCGCCACAATCGCGTTCGTCGAATCCGAACGAAACACTATAAGCGCTCACTGGCTTCCGCGCAGCTCCATAAGACCCGTTGGTAAGACGGAAAAGTCTGCTGTTGATTTTTCAAAACTTCCACTCTTCTCCCTTCTACCCCCTCGCCACCCGTCCCCTCCACTCGGAAGGAAATCCGGACAGAAGTGAGAAAAGAAAGAGAGAGAGAGAGAGAGAGAGAGACGTCTTTTATACCTTATAATGTTATATACTAGAGTTGCCTACCGCAGAGATCCATTGTAAAATCTCTAGATGCTCCCTGCGTTTCGCGGCTCCAGTGCAAATCGACGACTTTTTAATCCTCTTGAAATAGAAGCGGGTGTGGTCGCTTGGGGCGACTATCGATCGGGGACGGTTTTGTTTGTAGCATGTCGTGTTTGATCTTCCAACAGGACATCGGCGGCTAAAATTCTGACCTTGCCCAACTCTATATACAGGACTACTGTCAAGGAAACAAAATAGAACCGGTGTATTACGGATCGTTACAAAGTCACTCCCTTACCACACCTAAACGTCAAAGTCAGGCGTTACTTATTAGGTACGGGCATCTGGCAAATCAGAAAACAAAAGAAGATCGGGTAGTTAGAAAACAAAAATATCCGTGGTTGATACGACGACCCATTCGGAAGCTATGCTTTCTCTCTCTCTCTCTCTCTCTCTCGCTCTCTCTCTCTCTCTCTCAAAACAAAGAAAAACAAAACGTAATCGCCATAAAACTTCCTATCTAAAAACCAAAAAACTCACCACAATTGCGTTCGCCGGATCCGAACAAAACACTATAGGCAGTTGCCCGTTTTTCGTGCAGCTCCTAAAGTCCGTTGGTAACTAAGACGGAGAAAAGCGCGAACTAACGGCGACGCCACCCGCCCGTTTCGATGCTTACCCTTTCACCCTTCTCAAAACCGTTGCCGCCGTCCTCTGTATTTTTTAGTACTATATATCTTCTACACGAATGTAAAATGAAAAACAACGACAAAGCTACTAAACACCTTCATTAATGTGCGGCCAGATTCGGTGGCGGCATAACCAAATTAGCTTTCTCAACCTAAAAGAGGGGTGGCCAAAAAGAACGTAAAATGGACAAAGTTTTAGCTTTAGAGCTAATTTGACTTGTTTAAAAAATGTTCTATCAAAAATGAGCGCAGATAGAACTCATACTGAAGGAAACAAAGACAACTTCACTAATCAAGTAGTAAAGTATTGCAAATGGTTTAATGAATTGATGGATTGAGAAGGAAGCCTGATTATACAATCTACACTATCAAAAAGGACGCCAATTATGACCAGGCCACCTGCAGTCGCCCGATGGTGGTTTATCTACGAAATCACCTATAGGTTAGCTCTTCCCAAGAGTGTTAAAAAGAACAGAGACGATACCTCAAAGCTACAATTACTAGGTGCTGCGCTTTGGCCACTAAGGCAATTGAGACTGCCATTTAACGCACTATACACAACCCTGTTTACCACACTAAGGCGGGTTAATTTTGCGGTAGGCACCAAATACCCCTGAGTCAAACACCCAGTTTAAATTTGATATGAGCAGATACTCCTACAAACTGTTGAGGCTTTTCTCTTATAAAATAACATAAAAATTGAATATAATTTATCTTGTGTGGTTGTTTACTTACTCAAGGTTATTTTTTCTAAATTTTTTTCTAAAGTTTGATTAGATTAAAATTTTTAGAAACCATTAAGCGAGACAGTCATCACGTTACGTTACGTTACGCTACCGTTTCGTATAGACATTTTGATGTTATATTGAAGTCTGACTTTACTGGTATTACTGTTTTAACGGCGTATAGTCTAAATGTCGAGTTTAGTCTTTAATATATTTTGAATCTTCGGTTCCTCGTGTATGAATTATAACCTGAGAAGACATCTAAAAGATGAATATAATCATTGGGGAAATTTGCGTAATTCACACAAATATTTTCTGATTCACTAACGAAACGAACGCATCAAAACCATTTCTATTAAATTACAGAGTCCGGCAGATGTTTTTTCGTTTGTCCGGATAATTGCTCTTGGTTCTTCGAGCCATCTTCTCGGAAACTAGGCCGTCAACGTTTTCCTGCGGATTCCACGGCTACTGCATTGACCTACTTTATCCTACACATGGACTATCAATAAAGAATTCATCTGCAGTGGAAGAAATGAGAAGATGCTAATGCATTTTTTCACCGCCACCACTCTTACTCCTCGTCAGTTTGTAGCATCATTCGTTTACATTCTTATCATCGGCACAGAGCTGGAGAAATACGGACTACCAACACGTCATCTACAAGAATTAGAGAAAAAGTAGCAAACCAACGATTCAAAACAAGTCTTTTTGAGCGCATATCTGGAGCTACGCTTCCATTCGGATAATTGTTTTTTTATTCAATCATCCTGCAGTATCAAAGTCTACAACCTGGGATGGCAGAGACTGGCTATTAACTGCAGATTCGCATTAGTATCCTGACAATTTAATTTGCCTAATTCACTGTTCAGCAGTGGTACTATCTACTTCGAAGTAAGAAGACGTAAAGAAACTACTGCTGTGTGAAACAAAATAATCCATCACAAGGATTTCGGTAAGAAGTGAGGAATAATCAAGCTGCACAAAAGAAGAAGTAGTAACCACCGCGCCAAAAAGTTTCCAAGAAGTTCAAATGGACATTTCTGAGTCAGTGTAGAAGGCTCACAGCAGTAGTCGAACCAATAACCACTTGTCCAGATGGAGAAACTAAGTTACATATCAATTATCTACACTAGTAAATAAGATCGAACAAATTAACGCTTTGTTTCAGAAGCAAGAAGAAACGGGCTAGTCGTCATCAAGGAGGACAAGATTATACGTTCAAACTCGTCTGGTTATTAGCAAGAAATAGAAAGTAGAAACACCCAGATTATTGCGCTAAATATATCGAATCGTATGTATGTACTTCTGTTCTAACTATTTTGAAGAATTACGAAGACTATTACTTAGAATTATATCATGGAGCATTTAAAGAAAATTGAAGAGGAGGAAGATCTAGCACCAAAAACATATGATATAAACAACTGATGAGGAAAACCAAACCCTTAAAAACCCACTGAAGACTCCAGTACGGCACATTTTGTCATCTAATTTCTTTTTTCTATCTTTTTTCTTCCGTGTCTGCCTTACCTTTCTCTTCTTCTCATTGTTGCTTTCACCAACTCAATTCTGTTTTTTCCCTGCTTCTACTTCTTTTCTTTTTCGTGGGCTGTCTTGCATTGATGTTCTTATCTCCTATTTTGCTCGATTGCCCTTTTTCTACTATTTTGCTTATTTTCTATTTTTCTTTCTTCCCGTGGTCTTTGCGCTATTTCTCTCCCTTTTGCTCATTGTTCTTTTTGACCGGTTCCTTATCAAATTAATTCCGATTTGTTAGTACTTTTCCTTTTCTTCTATTTCGTGGTGTAAATTGCATTTTTTTTTCTTCTGTATTTTGGTCAATTCTTCATTTTCCATCATTTTGTTTCTTTCTTTCCGAGGTCTTTGACTTACCTTTCTTCTTTTTGTTCTTTTTGATTAGATGCTTATGAACTCGTTACTGTTTTCTTTTTACTTCTACTTCTCTTTTTTCCTTAGACTGCTTTTGCATTTTTGCCTTTTTTTTACTTTTCGTTTTGATCATTTAGTACCTGTTACCATTTTGTTTCATTCTTCCAACCTGCTATTCTCCCGTGGGTTTTACCTCATCTTTCTTTCTTTCTTTCTTTGTTTTCTTTATTTCTTCGCTTCTCTGTTTTATTTTTTGACGAGTTTTTTACTATTCATGCTGGTCTTTTCTTCACTTTCATTAGTCTTCTATTCTGTTTTTTTCTTTTACTTTATTTTTTGCCCCCCAACTTCTTCTGTTTTGGTTTATTCTTCTTAGTAATATCTCTACCTTCTTTAGCTTTTTGTCTTATCCTTCTTATTTACTTCTATAATCTCATTACGTCGTTTTTTGATTTCTTCTCTTATCTTGGTTCCATTGTGTTAATTTTTCCATTCGTTTTTTCTTGTGCTGCTTTCTTTTTCTTTTCTTGGTTTCATTGCCTCAATGTTCATTCCAATATCTGCAATTTCATGCCTAACATCGTCTGCAACTCAAATGTCAAAATTACTTACTTCATGTTTAGGCTATAAGAGCAACTGCAAACGTCATATCGGTACAACAGTTGACTCAGCTGTAGGTCAGACTTATTCGAACAGTAAGAAAGACAAATTTGCATAAAACGGCATTAATTCTGTCCACACTAAGCTAACTCCTGATAGTTAGTTTCTAGAAAAGATATTCACGTATTCAGGCATACCAGGATTATTTTCAAAGTGTACAAGCTGGTGTTGTAGTTTGAGCTAATCCTAGTCCGCTACTATGCTGCTTTCTTTACTTAGTACCTGACAACAGTGGTTTAGCTAACTCAAATAAAAGAAATTGCACAAAACAGCTCTATTTATTTTGAGTAACAGAGCTAGTAAAACAAGAACATGTTCGATTTATTACTTATGTAGAAGTCGTACACACAGCAAGCTGCTCAAACACACTTTTCAAGTACCGTATTTAAATAACAAACCATCATGCTTCCTGTGAACTTCTGATTGACAGCTGCTCATCAGCTTCTTTGCTTGAAGTTGGTGACTTGCTCTTCTTCATTCAAGTTTCAAGCTTTTTTCTTTGCTGTGTGATTTTTGCCTTTTTATTGTGTAGTTTTCTAGAGACCTTAGTTTGAAAACATATTTGTTACTGCTGCAGTTTTTATCAGGCGAATTTTATAATATCGGTAAAATTAAAACTGGGATTTAGATATGTTTACTTAAAACAAGAGTTCTGAATTAAAATTTATTCTGCGTAAAATACGAGATAAAGTTTGCAAAAATTCTATAAATGCATTCAGCCCAAAGACAAGGCAAAATGCACCGCAGATTTTTGTATGTAAAACTCGATTAAGCTTAAACCCTGTAACTAACCATGTCAGCAAATTGTTTCTGGTTATCACATTGATTGCTTGAATACTGTAATTCTCACTTTCTATTATGATACGAGGGGCGATTGATAAGTAGTCGGTCTAGGCAAAAAAAAAAATAAAAAAACCTTTTTCAGCAAAACACCTCTCATTTCTTAACATATGTAATTTCCTTTAAGTTCTGTACATTTCGTCCAACGATACTCCAATTTTTCGATGCCCTCCGAAAAAAATGACTTCTGTAAACCCTCAAAATAGGCCTCTGTTTCAACGATGACTTTCTTATTCGACCCAAATCTCTTACCACCAAGCCATTTCTTTAAGTTTAAATTAGGAGAATTGGTGGATAAGGAATCAAATCGTAGTGCAGTTCATGGAATTCCAGCATTGCGACGGTCCAATGCGTTGTCCTGGTGGAAAAGCAGTTTTTTCGTTTACAAATGCTGTCGGTACAACAGCTCTGCATAATATGCATGTGATCGTTTTGCTCTTTTTAAGGTAATCAATGTGAATTAGACAGTTCGCATCTCAAACGACTGTAGCTATGATCTTGTTTGTCAACATACATGCCTTAGCTCTCTTTGACCAGGAGTTGTCCACTGTTTCGACTGCTCCTTGGTCTCTGGTGTGTTGTAATAAATCCATGTTTCGTCCACGGTTACGAAACAGCGTAAAACGTCCTTTTTATCGCGGTTGAACATGGCCAAACACTCTTTCGGAATAGTCAGACGATCGCGTTTGTTGTCGACTGAGAGCAAATGCGGCACCCATCTGGCAGAGAGTTTCCGCATTCCCAAATATTCATGCAAGATGTTAAGTGCCTGTTTAATTGAGATGCCCACAGCCTCAGCTATTTTGCACTTAGTCACTGGTCGATCGTCAATTATCATTCCATGGATTTTATCGACTATTTCTGGCGTGGTGACCTCATTTGGACGGCCTGGACACTCATCATCAAAAATTCTCTTACGATCACGTTTAATTTGAACTGTCCAATATTTCATTGTTGATAGCGAATTTTGGTGTTGATCTCATCGTTTGTTTTCTTTTTCAAAAACGAGTATCTAATCATTGCACGATACTCAGTTTTATTAATTTTTGTAAAAAAGCAGAGGATGTTTGCTTTCAAGACGGTCAAACACAAACTAATTGGCATAGCGGGCTGACAATTGCCAAGCAGTCGTTTTAAGGTTAGCATTTACAAATAACAACATTGTTGTGATGCTGGTGGCGCCATCTAACCTAACTTCGTAAATTGCAATTTTTGCACTTGAAAGCCCAGAAGATTATTGCATAGAACTGGTTTGTATCGTTTATTGATAGCTGCGTTGCAGTTTTTTAAGCATTATTGATATCTAAATAAGTTTGATCTCCAAACAAGCATAGTCTTTTTTAATTAACTAATTGCACTTTATTTCATTGGATGCGATAGTCTTTACTTCAAACATGATTTTTGATTCTAGGCTTTTTGGTTTTTCTTTTTGGTCTTGTAATTATTTTAGGAATATATTGTTAGAGATTTGTTTGTTTCTCCATCTATCGCGTACTACAGACGTACGATGCTAGATTTAGTATTGGTAGTTGTTTTACTAAGAGTGTGTGATGATTTGAACGCAGTGTTGAGGATGATGTTTTGGTTATTCTTTTAAACTTCGGGGTATAGCTTGTTCTATTCCAATACGAAACGCCTCTGGCATATCATCAATTTTTTAGTACCTTGAAAGCCTCTATCTAGAGTAATTTACGGTGCTAAAGTTTCAACACTTAGAATAGAAGATCTGCAATAAGGGGGTACTTGTCTTTCAATAACTTTTAATAGTGAGTCGTTGGGAGATCAAAGACAATCTCAAGAACGGAACAAGCTTGCCGCTTTCATGACTTTTTTTCTTGGACGCTGCGTACTTTCGACTCCTGTTTGATCACATTTGGCGACTGTCACGCAGCCTTCTTCATCCAAAAGTATAATGTTTTCTCTCAGGTGCTTCCTGATAATCTCTGACTAGCTTTCAGTTTGTTTGGGGTAAATTCTGATACCTGAGATTGTAAAACCCAAGTGTAAAAGGCGAACTCCAAATCTAGATAGACATTAATTATAATAGTAGAGTATTCATTCTCTTTCCTTTTCTTTCTTCAGATTTTCTTGGACATTTATTATTTTTATTCCATAGTATAGACATACCTCAAGGCTCGCTGTAACACCTTTGATGGTTGAAGTCGTAGTGTGCGTATTCATCTGTGTGTATCTTTCCTGTATACACTTGGTATGAATTTAGCTTTGTCGCTTTGAATCTAAACGTTGTTGATTTAACTTCAGTTCCATTGTCAATATTAGCATAGAAGCGTAACTGTTAAAGAAATGCAATAATTTGTCGAGTTCTTCAACCCCATGTAGTTTAATTACAATGATATTGTCGAGATACTTTAGCTATAATTTTGATTTTTCTCAAGATTAATGCACAGAACTTTCTGTTCAAAGTCTTCTTTAAAGATGAATGCCGCTGAGTATATAGGAGTGCTTGCAGTATTGGGCTGCAGTGCACTCGTAATAAGTGTAGGTATGCTCTGCGTGGATGCTTTTGCGTTGGACATTGTGGTGAAGTCGGCGGCAGATTGGGGGGCGATTTGGCAACAAAGCGGATTCACCGCTCCGTTCGTGTTTTCTTTCGGAACAACGAGGTCAGACTTTGCGTTATCTCTTCCTCTTTATCAAATTATTAATTATCCTGTTTCATGGCTAAAGAAGGCACTGCTGCAAAATTGACTTGATTAAGTTCGATTTGTTCTCCGTCAATTTTAATTTAATTTCATTAATAAAAGAATAAAGTTCACTTTGATATCTTGTCTTTATTTAAAAACTGCGTAATGTTAATAGCAATAAATTTAACTTAAGCCGAATTCAACAAGTAAAATTTAAATGGTTAATAGTAGATATTGAAACAAATGAAAGAGAGAAATATAAATGTAATATCAAAACCTTTCCTATTAAATTACATTCTACTTTTTACTATTTAAAATCATAATAACGATAATAAAATAGAGTTTAGGTTGAATATTTGTTGTATTAGAATATTTATGTAAATATCAGTAGTTATCTAATCTTAATGACAGTCAAGTTACCTAGAAGTTTAGACAATAGCCTGCTGATTTGTATTAATTTAAAATAATTAATTTTGACATTTGTAATTTTAAAACTGTCAAATTCAATTCTTTTTCTTTTAGTTTCATTGATATCACTTTCCTATCTTAAAGTTAAATCATATAACGACTGTGAATCGTTTTTTATACAGATATAAATGTATTACGCGCCATAATCTGTCTGTGAAGCATCACTGAAACGGTTTATTTCAGTTTCTAACTGCCGACTATTAAATACGTTCTTTCTTCTTAGTCATTCTGATTGATCCGTTAAGAATATTTTCGTATTATTGGAAAATTTAACAGACTGTTTAAAGCTCATAATTTTATTTTTATTTCTTAAAATAACAACTGTTCATCGAGATGCTTGGTTATAATTAAGTAACACAACAAGTTTTGAAGTTTTCACGTGTAAATTGTACAAAAAGGAAATTAGGAAGTTAAAGATAATGAAGTAATCTAACTGTCACGTTAATCATCAAATTTAACAAGCCGAGTTCTTGGGTAGATTATTCATTTAGTTTGCCTCCCAGAGAAGAACCATAAAATTTTTATTTCCTCGCTCCAAAAGAGTTGATGTTTCTCTATTAACCATTTAACTTATTTCAGTCGACATTGTAGGTAACAAGCTTAACTTTTACTAGGGATATTTTACTAGTAACCTAGTACTAAAGTATTGATCAAATATTTTACGACTCTGAAATGTCAAAGGGTTTTTATTAATTTTTATATTTATGTTTTATTGCTTCACATAAAAGCAACCAAAAAAAACCAAGGAAATTTAATAAAAACTTTAATAATATCATTTTTGCAATAAAACAACTTATTTTCCGTCTGAAATAAATTTAATTTACTAAAAATTACAATTTTGCACGTAAGAATTTCAGTTATTTCTTCCGCAATAACAACACTGTTTATTAAACAACCTTCTCATTTTTTCTTTTTAATATAAATGTCATTGTACTTTGCCAAAAATTTTCAGTCGCTACGAATCTAGCATCCTTCTCCGCTTCTCTCTAATCAAAAAAAAAGAAAGCTGGCAGAATTTGACAATTTGAAATTCAGCTCAGACATATGTACCACTTCGTTCCAACATTTTCGTTGTAAGTCTGCATGGGAAATGTTCCATTTTAACAGCAGAAATAATTTTCTCTTTCAATTTCCTCTACAAATGTGTCCCCTCCTTTATATTAACCGAACAGCTGCGGATATTGAATTTTTTTCCTACATGTATATTTACATTTTCCGGTCATTTCAACATGAAAACATGCATTCATCCGCTTGAATTTCTATTATGATTTACGTCACATATATATTTCAGGATTGTATAAATCTTGAAATATATATTCGTTCTGCTACTGCATTTAATAACATATCTGTGTTTAAGTATTATATACACAGGGTGTTCTTCTTTGAATTCGTCAGTTAATTTTTTAATATTCCTAGACTCTTAAAATCTATGATAGAAAGATTGTTAAATTTGCTTAGTCTTAAAATAACTTCAAGACTGACGGTTTCATAAATATGACAATCATTTTCTAAAATTGAACCTGAAAATAATTAGCATCGTATTGGTGTCTACGTAAAATCACCCTAATTACTCCAAAATCTCATCTATGACACGGCTTTTTAAATTCCTTATAAAGAATGTGATACTGGAATCGAGCAATTTAACTCGCAATTTAACGGATCTGCAGTTTAGCACACTTGTCATCGCTATCAACTAGTGATCTCATAGTTGAAGATTGTCGGGTGTCAATTATAATCTTTCTGCGGGTTCCCCTTTTTAGGAAACAAACCTCCAGTTGTTCTAACTCCAAGATTCTCGAATTCTTGGAGCAGTTTCGAGATGCTACCCACAGGGCCGTGTCTTCCGCGAATTAGGGCAGACGGATGTGAGACTCCTCGTAGGTGCCCTGGTAGTAAAAGATGAATAAAAGAGGCGAAAATATGAACACCTGCAGAGCACCAGCTCGCGACGACAAATCATGGTGCACTGGCATGCGATTTTGCGACAGGTAGCTGACCCACTCGATGTCTAGAAGCGTAGCCGTTACGCAGCGCCTGCAGTTGAAGACCACCGCGTCGTTGATGTGGAAACGGAGAATAAGATTTGTAATGAATCTACCAGGACAGAATCCGCTCTGATAACGAAGAAGAAACTTCTGAACGTCTAGAGATTCTCGGAGTTTATTTACCAATATGCTCTCGAAAACCCTGTTTATACTATGACGCTAAGGAAGGTCTTTAAAATGCTGAAGTGATCTGTGGGATTTATGGATCATGACGACTGTTACCTATTTCCACAGGTATGGGGGAAGTATCCGGAACAGAGACAACAGTTAACAATGAGAGAGAGAGAGCATATCTTCCAAACAAATTTGGATATTTTTCGTTTTCTAATAGCGGACAATGGGAGGCTCATTCAAACTACCCGGAGGTTTCGGATCGGTTTTGTTTTTAGTTTGGCGGATATTTCGTACCTCAGGAACGGCAGGTCTTATCGAAATGAGACTTTAATTATTAGATGTGATAGGTGAATAGCTTTCAGACGGTCCAGACACCACCTACCGTCTTCAATTTTTTTTTTTTTGACAGATGTCCTGTATCTCAAGAACGGCTGATTCTATCGAGATGACACTTTGATTGTTCGGTGCGGTGAGGGAATAACATTCAAGCGATCTGGGCACCACCGACCATCTTCTGTTTTTTGACAGATATTCTGTACTATCTCAGAAACGCCTGGTCCTATTGAAATGGGACTTTGATTGTTAGATGTGGTAGGAAAGTGGCTTTTAGAAGATGTAGTAAAGACCAACATACATGTAAGAGTGATCCTTCTCCACCCATTATCATCATATAACTATATGAATTGCCCTCCTACGTATGTTTTCTTGAGCCAAGCCTTCACCGTGGGTAAAATCAGCACCACCGCTTTGTCTTCGCTCACCATAACTACGTTGCAACGCCCATTCTTCGCTTCCATTACCAGCTATACCGACGATCATCACCTTAGCCCTGACCGCCATCGACAACACCAACATTCTGCAAAGTATAAATCTCCGACTACCAACCACGTCTGTCAAAACTGCGTCTAGCCAGAACCGCCACTATTACGGCCGAAGAGATTGAGAAGAGCTTAAAATGACATATTTACTCTTTAAGATTTGCATGAGTCTTTAAAACACAGATTAATTAATTAAGGACTGGATTTTCTAGAAAACTTTATACTCGGTGATCTCTCTTTAGAAGTGCAGTGACAAAACATCAAGATGTTATTTTCTTAAAAGTTTCTTAAATCTAAGCGTCTACAAACATTTTTAATGGTTATCATTTCATTTTAGATGATTTTGAAGTTTACTAAAACCGTGTTTCAGGCACATAAACTGCTTGGTCTGACTTACTACCAAACGCTCTCAGTTTGCGATATAGCTAGACGAAATATATTTTGTGTTCAAGGAAATTCGATTCAAATAAGTCGAGTTCAATGTTAGCCATTAATGTCTAAATTAAACTACTTTTCAGCTAGCAACAAAAACGAAAACAATTGTGAGAGTAGTGACGAAACGACTTTCGATTTGCGGATGTGCTCGTGACGGTGGCGAGTAGTTGCGGTCGGGATACTGGAATAACAGAGCAGAAAGATGTTGTGCATAGCGGTTGTTCCTCGTTGAGCTGCGCCGAGGTAGAGATGCGGTTCTTGGATCGGAAAGTGCATCGGTGGCTAATTCAGGTTAATTTTGATATTGAACAGTCAGTTGAAGTAGGCGATAGTAAGTTATTAGAACGGACCACGGAAAAACGTTAGTAAGAACAATAGAACTCGGATCTTCTAAATGAAATGAATCGATGATAAAAAAGAATTTAGATCACTAGTGCATCTACACAGAAGAAATTCCTTCTAGAATGCTTACTTCTTCCAGAGGTTGAAAACAATTTAGATACAGCATCGTTCTGCAGATGGTTTTTTTTTTCTGTAGGCGCCGTTGAATTAACACATGGGCTGAAAAGTTCCAGGCCTAGCAAATAGATGGCGCTAGTTCTATTGCATTCACCGCTTTTTCAGTTAGTACTAACCTTCAAAAGACAGCTGTTAAGATTTCATGATATTCTATTCATTATTTTGAGAGTTATTGTGCTAAGAGTGACGCTACTTTTGTTATTTTCAAAACAATGGATCAAAAACAATTTCGTGTTTTAATTTTACACTGCTTCTTGATGGGAAAAAATACCGTTCAAGCGAAGCAATGGCTTGAAAAGTGTTAGGGGGACTCCGCTCCATCAGAAACAACAATAAAACGTTGGTTTGCTGACTTCAAACGTGGTCGTAGAGACACCGATGATGCAGAACGCAGTGGACGTCCAAATGAGGCGGTAACACCAGAAAACATCAAGAAAATCCACAAAATCGTTTTGAATGATCGAAAAGTGAAGTTGCGTGAGTTAGCTGACATCGTAAAGATATCAAAAGAACGTGTTGGCTTTATATTGCATGAGCATTTGACTATGAGAAAGCTCTGCTCAAAGTGGGTGCCGCGTTTGCTCACTGTTCACCAAAAACAAGAACGTGTTGATGTTTCTGAGCAGTGTTTGGCCATGTTTAAACGTAACAAACCGGAATTTTTGCGTCGATATGTGACAATGGATCCATCACTTCACTTCGGAATCAAAACGATCGTCATCTGAGTGGACAGCAACTGGTGAACCTCGTCCAAAGCGACCGAAAGCACAACAATCGGCTGGAAAGGTTATGGCCTCGGTATTTTGGGATGTGCGTGGTGTAATATTCATCGACTATCTTGAGAAGGGAAATACCATCAACAGTGAATATTATATAGCGTTATTGGAGCGTTTGAAGGCCGAAATTGCAAAGAAACAAAAGCATATGGCAAAGAAAAAAATTTTGTTTCATCAAGACAACGCACCGTGTCACAAGTCAATCAAAACAATGGCAAAACTACATGAATTGAACTTCGAATTGCTCCCACATCCACCGTATTCGCCAGATTTGGCTCCCAGCGACTACTGACTGTTCGCAGACCTAAAACAAATGCTTGTCGGTAAGAAATTTCGCTCGAATGAAGAGGTTATCGCTGAAACTGAGTCCTGTTTTGAGGCAAAAGATAAATCGTTCTACAAAAGTGGTATTGAAATGTTAGAGCGACGCTGGAATGATTGCGTTGTTCTTGATGGAAATTACGTTGATGAATAAAGCTAATTTTGAACAAAAAAACCGTGTTTTCTTTGTTAGGCCTGGGACTTTTCAGCCCATGTGTTACATATGATGATGCAATAGAAAAAAATAAGGAATTGATAATAAAAAAGAATTCAGGTCAATTTTGTACTTTTGAAGACTGATTTAACAGTTCTATTTCTATATAAGATTAAAACAAGATTCAGTAGCAATCTAATAGCAAAAAATCCAACCTCAAAAACATGTTGACAAAGAAGGGAGAAGATTTTCCTAACCGATAGAATCGTCTTGGAAATAAGTCAATGAGTGTAAATTATTACTACTGATGTTAATGGACTATTGCCATACACTATTGCGCTGTTATAAATTCCAGTTTTAACTAATTTAAGTTTTAAAAGATAATCTAATGTTCACTTATTAACAAATGAATAAGAGTTTTTTTTGCAACATGAGTATTTTACCGGAGAGTTTACTTTCAAATTAAAACTTCTATCGCGGTATGTTTAAGACCCAATAAATTGAAGTTAATAATCGGAATCAGCGTAGCCTGGTGGTAAGAGACCCGCGATGAAACGTTTTTTGTGTAAGAAATGCAGGTTTAGATTCTGTCGTCAGAATATTTTTTTTTTTAATTAAAAAATGATGTTTTAGAATTTAAAAGTGCATAATTTTAAAAACTTTAAACAAAAATAAATTTTTATTCAATCTTAAAAACGCCGGAATATAAGAAAAGCTTCCATAATTTGTTTTCATTTTAATTTAGTTAAATTTTTACATAAATATTAAAATACCTGATTTATAATTATTATAAAAAGATCTAGTAGAAATATGTAAGAATATCTAAATAAATGCATGAATTTGCTTGCTTTTATTTAACTTTTAAAAATACATTGGTTTGATCACAAAGTCAATTTAAATTTGTTATTAAAGAATTATTTAATAATTAGAATGATAAGGAAAGTATTAGCTTTTTTTCTAAATTTAAAATGAAAAAATCTATGGAAGCTTTTTTATATTTATGTGTTTTTAAGGTTAGATAAAAATTCTGTTTATTTAATTATGTACTTTTAAACCCTAAAAACATCGTTTTTGTAATTTTAATATTAAAAAGGAAATATTCCGTCTACAAAATTTGAACCTGAATTTTTTACACAAAAAACTTTTTATCGTGGGTCTTTTACCACCAGGCTACGCTAGTTGCGATAATTTTTTATTTTTTCCTAATATTATATTTATATCTTCTTAAATGTTAAATATTGAATGTGAAAGCAAACAAAGAATATACAAGAAATCACTTTTTAATCTAATAAAATCGTTTACAGTTCGTGAAGAAGAACTCCAAGATTACGTTCTCGTATCGAGGCGTAGTACTCGTAAGCAAAAACAGCGAGAGGTAATTTTTGGATGTATCGGAATGAGAGTTTCTTTTTTGTGTGAACTTCCGCTGTATATAACAAACAGCTTTGAACTTCTAACTACTGTATTCCTAATAATAACTTCTAAATACTATTTAATGTGGCTTTTGTGTGGTATGTCTTTACTTATATTACTAACATCCTTATTCAGTGTGCTTTTAGCTTCTGAACGCAAAATCAAACTACTGCGTTTGCGTTACCTATATAAAAAAATAACACTGAAGGCTCCAACAACTATAGTTATTGGAAATATTAACTTGTTGATTATGATGTGGCTTTCAGTATGCTTTGACATTGGTTTTTCTGTATTTCTGTTAAGTGTAACTTCTACTACGTCTATCTAGTAAAAACTAGGAATGATGTAAGTTTAGTGTATTATTTGTACCTATTTCAAAGTACGTAACTACTTCTGATTTGTTTCAATCAATTATGGGCTTTACTTACTACATAGTAATTAAAATAGATAATATGATAATAACGATCTTAAACTAAACTTAAGTCTGAATCTACCTCGAATATCTAATAATTAAATAGGTATTTTAGTTTTAAGCAAACAGAAAATCAGAAACACTTTATAGTAAATAAGATAAAGGAAAAGACTGGAAACTTACTTCAAAGCTGCTTATTGTTCACTGTAACAAATTGTTTTGCTAGCCGTTCCAGATTTTGCCATTTAATACAGTTAGAATATTTGTAAGACGTCTACAGCTTCATTTTTTTGTGTACAAGGTGGTCTAGATTCGTGATAAATGGAGAGTATCAGAAACCAGAGTGGCTACAAATAAGCTGAATACACATTGGTGTAGTCAGAACTTTTATATCTTCATTTATCTGCGAGTTGTTGTAGGCCAAGATTGATTTATTTTTAAATTTCATGAAGTGGCTGTAGCTTTGTTATTTGGGAGAATAGAACAAAATTGTTTTAAAACCTTTTGTACGGTTTGATGTCTAGAATAAAGCAACTACTCTAGTAGATAGATATATGTTTTATTCTATAGTTCCCAAGTTATGACAAAAAAGGCAATTTTTTTAAATAGCAGTCAGGTAGGTCTTGATCTACCTGAATTTGTATTTTCACAGCTTTCAGAATATATGTGGTTTGTTATACACAAAGTCTTGTGAAAATGAGTGCAAATATTTGGCAGAAATTAATCCTACTGTGTGCTATAGCTTCTTTCCCTTAAGTGCATCGTTTCCAAGATACAGGATGTCAAAGTTTCAAACGTAAGTAAAATAGTGGACACCTTACAGTAACAATCATGTAGAAACTTTGATTCCAATACCTTTTCTTGGTCTTGAAATATTGAGAAAACAAGAAATTTTAAATGAAACTTTGACGACCTGTTATAGGGCAAAGTAAAAAATAAAATGCGCCTGCCAAATATTTGCTCTCATTTTCAAAACACCAAGTATAACAATCTTAACACATTAATGGTCAAGGGATCAAATTTTAGTTTTTGAGAGCTTAGTTTTTAAATACATATCAACTGAAGCCTAAACAGCACCACAATAAGTGGAAAAAACTTCCATATACAGGGTTTTATCAAAAAATAATGTTGCATTTTCGCATCAATGGAAGAATATGGGTTAAATAATATTACTTAACACATAAGCTTAAATATGCAGTTTTTATTTTAATTCTAAAAGTATAGTTTTGGGACAGGTCACGTATAAAATGCTATTGTTTATGAAAGTCATGAATATATGCAAGGTGAAGATACACAATCGCACTTTGTACACATATACACAGTCTGCACTCTCGACATCTCTCTCTCACGACTTCTCTGGATGGTGAATAATGTTGTGGATGACTATCTTTTCTAATTTCGCCTGGTAACTCGTTTTTGGTTGGTTACGCGGATCATTCAAATACAAACCGTAATTGTGGTCTTGAAACTGAAGAAAGAGGAGGGCGTGGCTGGGGCTCTTGAGGTAGTTGGATGGGGGTGTTCAGGAAGAAGAGATCCCGCTGTCCTGTTCTTTCAAAGTTTCTAAGGTCTTTCAAAGAGCGAGAAGTACTGTCATCTGTTGCGTAACGCATTGTCATTAAATTTCTTGTCAACGAATCGAGTGAGATTTTTACCGAACTAAAAGCACAGTTTGGGGATGCAACACTGTCTAAAACTGTGTATGATTGAGTTAAACAATTTCGACGCCGCCGTAGAGAACGCAACTTACAGACGTCGTCCGCGGTCGGGCATCAGTGATGACAACATTGCAGCTTATCGAAACTGACCGACGCCTAACAGTTGAAGAAATTACATCGGAGGTGAGGACAACTGTTGGGAGTGCCCACACAATTCTTATAAAACACCTTGAGTTCCACAAAGTGTCGGCGAGGAGGGTCCTGCGTCTCCTCACTGACCCACAGAAAAATATCCGGAATGACATCTGTCAGCGCCTTCTGAATCGTTTAGAAAAAACAAAGCATTTTTGAGTAAAATTGTGATGTGTGATGAGATGTTGGTCCACCACTCTACACCAAAGAACAAGAGGACGAGTATGGAGTGGAGAATAAGTGGGGAAGGACTCTGATAAGAACAAGAAAAGTTCTCTCTGCAGGAAAAGTCGTTTTCGATGCGAATGATGTTCTGCTGGTGGATTGTCTTTCTGATAGGAGGACTATGAATGTAGCCTGCTCGGCAATGTGAAGGCTGTTTATCACAACAAACGGTGCAATCAGTCCATCTGCAATGTTCTCATTTTCCATGACAACTCGCGGCCGCACACAGCAACCCTCACAAGAGACAAATTGAGGAACTTCACTACACAACCCTTGAGCACCCTCTTTACAGTCATAACTTATCACCATGTGACTTTTGCCTGTTTGGGCCACCAAAGAAGGCGTTAGGAGGATGGCATGTCGAGTTGAGGACTTGAGTGCATAAATGACTCTTGGAGCGTCCACCATCTTTTTATGAAGCAGAAATTAAGGTGTTACTAAATCGGTGAAAAGAATGTGTTTTTGTTGAGCGAGGATATGTAGAAAAATAAAGAAATACTCCATAAAAGTCCAATAAGACATTAAAAATAAATATTTATATTTGAATGACCCACGCAACTCTTCCTTGATATACCTCTTTACTTTCATCTTGATTCTTCTCTTCCATCTTACCTTCTGATTTAATTGGTGCCGTAACTATATAAGAACAAAATTAGACCCGAGATGTCTTTTTACTAGTAGCAATTCTGTACAGTTTCCAACAGTTTACAAGAGCAGTATATGAAAAGAGGCCACCACCACTTTTTATCTCTAACCTTCATTCGGTAGTTAGCTATACCATTGTCGAACAAATCCACACCACCCATATTTTTATTATATTCTATTACCACTAAAGGCTGTGCAACACTAATTTCTTTCTTCTTTTTCCGATCATACTATCTTGTAGTCTGCATGGGATTTATTGGTATATTATTTGTTATCATTGTTACAATAGAATTGTCATTCCATCTAACAACACAAATATTTGATCCAGATTCAAGTTTATAAACAAATTCTCTTCTACTTTTTTTGTTTCGTTATTGCTTGAGATTCTAGATTACAATTTATTTTGAATGCGGTTGTCTCGTATAGTTCCTGTTGCAAGAATGTGATTTTGAGAGAGATAATCCAACAGTTTAGGGGACGAAAAAAATTATCAAAGAAGATTCTATGGTTACTTGTTATGTGTCATTTTTCTCTTCACGAGCTCCACCGTATGGAATAAACTGGAAAATATCTTTGTCTTCATCTTTGCTGCAGTACATATCCATTTAAGGTAGAATGTGATATCCAATAAGTAAAAGAATACCGAGAAACTTTTTTAGCTTGCTTGTGTTGTGTTTCATGTCTATTATTATCTATCGTTCGCATATTTCGACGAAAACTCAATTAAATTTAAAAGTTTGTCATCAGAAAAGGTTTGAAGTATTTCTACAGGAGAATCTTATTTCTTGTTCTTGAGAAATTTGATTAGCAAATGAGGTTTCGTTGTAGTTAGGGTGCTTTTTCCCCAATCTGGAATATAAGGAGTAACTTTAGAGTTCTATTTTTCCTTTTTCCCATACACGTTACAGTACTAGTTTTTTCTGTATCCGAGTTTTCAAAAACATTCTGCCGTAAATATTTGAAATGTATTTGCCACGTCATGTGCTGTATTTCCACACCCTTTACTACACAAGTGGTAGCGTTTCAATTTTTTCTAAACATTGTAAACACTCGCAGAAACAATACATACAATGGCAGCGCTACAAATCTGTGAACACAGTGAGTACACAGTCAACTGAAGTTGTTTGCCCTTGAGTGGCAGTTACTAACGTCGCTAGCTCTCCGCCCCACGTAAACAGATACTACTTCCCGGATGGCCCTTGTATTTCCAATCTATCTTCCAAATTTTATGATTCGGCTTGTGATTCTGGCAACGTTAGAGGTCTGTGGCGTTCGGGATGATCTTTCCAGTTTTATTAGCAGACTTATTCACAGTTATGCATGCACAATATAAACCTAGAATATATACATACAAATTTTAATGATTTCAAACTAATTCCGTTGTGTGGGACGTTTGTTTCATTAATGCAACGAAAAAGTTTCATATTTTATTAGAATTTACATTTTTTTTCTCAAAGCTCTGAAAGAAAGCATTTTTTACGCTGTTACGATATAGTGCACCCTGTATAATTAGTTTGTAAAAGACTTTGATGCCTTTAAAAATGCGTCAACTTAACTTACTCCATTTCAAATTTATCTTAATCAACAATTCTTTCTTTTCATTTCCTTTTCAAAGGTGCATCATTCGATATTAATGCTAACGTTTTCTAAAGGCATCAACTCTTTTACCAACTAATTATACCCGATGTACTTATACCATAACAATGCAAATCCTCATATTTATTTTATATTTTTCTTAAAATTTTCATATTTGCAGCTAGATTTAGTTAGACGTAAAAATATTTTTTACATTGTAGGTAGAAAATAAAGTAAAATATGCAAAATTATGTGTATGAAATGTAAAGTATTCTTAATGCAGGCATAGAGTCACTAAATGGAATTCCTGGAAAAACTTGAAAAGAAACTCTAAAACAACCAATCATACTAATCTTTAATGATCGGGAGCGAAATTTATGATTTAGTTACTGTATTAAAGTATTTGTTTTTGCATTAATGCTGTTCTGTTCCCAAACTTCCGCAAATTTTGTCTTCAGAATTTTAAGTCTAACTGGTAGATAATAAATGAAAAAAAATATTACTTAAGGCGAAGTCTGATTAGAAATTTTTGGTTTTTGCATTATTTCAAGAACAAGGTGAAATATCGGAATGAGATTTGCTACATGTTTGTTACTCTTAGGTGTCTGCGTAGTTTTGCGTTTGAAAGAAATGAGTTTTGGCTCTAGCTAAATCTCCACCAAGACAACAACCTCACTAATCACTTGTGCAAACTTATTCCACTCTTGCAAAGTTTCTCTTTAACCTTGGTGGCTACTCATTTTGTTTTACTTTCCAATATCTCCGGAATAAGACCTCCCACACCACTTACTATCACATGGTTTGGAATATTAGGCCTCACTAAGGCTAAAACGATGTACCCATTGAATGGCCCATGCCCAGTCTCTGCCCAAGCCCCAAATAGTTTGTCCCTACTTTACAGCAAAATATTCTGGTATCTTTTCCTTGACTGTATCTTTTCCAATATTGTGCCCATTCTTGCATATGTTTTTTACCTCATTTTTAATTTTAACTTTCGGCACTAGACAGTATCCTACTTCCATATTCTCTCCTGTTATGGCTAATTTGGCCAACTGGTCGGTCCCCTCCCGACACGTGCTTTAATCCACTTTACATGTACTCTCTTTCCTCTTTCTGTCAATCTGTTTATAGCCTTATATACAGTAAGCGGCAAAAGTAAGGAATAAATTCACTAAATTCAAAAAAAGCTATTTTATAAAACATACACATTTTCACATCAGTGTCCATTCCCGACCGTCATTTGTCTTCTAATGATGACGTCATTATGAAACTTTTTAAATTGCACACCCCGTATATTTTCACGGATTCAGATAGAAGATCTTCTTCTGATTGCAGCAATATACATCTTATAGTTTTAACTTTAAAAATAACAAGACAGAAATAAAAAAATCTTTGATCTTGAATCATTTGTAAACGTTTGCAAACCAAAATCAAAGTAAGTAGGCTAGGAATGACTAGCATTGGCTAATTGCATTTTCTGCTGCGACTGCTCAAGAAGAACTGTAAGAATTCTCTTTCATTTGTATCTTTACTTATTTTCCGACGATCAGGTACTATGACTAAATATCCAAAAACTTTTGATTAGTGGCAATACTTAAGTCGGTTTTCTGTGAATGCGAATGAATATAATGAATTTATTCCGTGCTTTTGTTGATTACTGTATATACTTAAGGCATGTATATTCTCTGTTAAATTTCTCTCTGAAATGAAATCCATGGGATCCATTCTCCTTATCCAGCTCCTAAGCTTCAAGCTCTGCCTGGTAGACAGTGTTATCTTTGCCCAATTTCTTCTTCTTATTTTTCTGCTTCCCACCCGCATTTCGCTATTGGATTCATTTGAGTACGCATGTTATTTCCCTTTTTTTGTGCACTTCTTTTTCCTCGATCCAGTTAATACCTTACCCCTTAATGCAGGTGGGGGAAGTTCACCTAATGTAGTTGTTCTATCGTATTGTGCTTTCTGTAGTTGTTTGAAGGTTACCTATCTTTCCTTGATTTTAAGACATAAGGCCTTAATTCCTAACATTATCTCAAGGGCCTTAGTGCTAATGGTCCTCTAAGCTCCAGTAATTAGTAACAAAAATGGCTTCTGGAAAGCATTTAAATGCTCGACAACCGTAATGTCGTTTGCCCTAGTCCCCCGTATACAAATTCCTCCTAAATACATTTACCTGAACACGTTTTTTCTTATCTCCCAAGTTTTGCCACATATCGCCATCGCTCTTTGAGCGATTCTCAACGCTTTCCCCCTTAGGTATTTGCAGTGTTCAATGAACAACATTTGACTGTCTATGTAAAACCCAAGATATTTTATTGTTGGTTTCAGATTGATACGCTGATCATCTATTTTAACTACCGGTTCACTCTGAGTCCCAATGGTCTGATAAGTATAGTACCGGCCCTAATGATGACCCATGGGTACATCCCGTGTTAATTTCTTTGGTAACCCTTCCACTTTCTATCGTCCTATCCCGAAAGAAGTCTAAGGCAATTTCTGCTAATTTTTGAATTACTTTCCACTGAGCATTTTCTTAATGCTCGTATGTCATGCAGAATTGAATGCGTTCTGTATGTCAACTGCTAAAACAAGCGCCTCCGTTTCTTTAATTTTCTTGATGGCATTACGTCCATGTTCTGTCTTCTCTTTTTTGCATTTTCTTGTCTTCTCTTATTTTTCTTTTGTTGTCTTATAAGGTAACGCTCAGGGGTTCTCGTTCAATGAATTTTGCAAAACGCTTAAAATGACTTTAATGTAGCATTTTCTATCATGTGTTTATAAGTTTTTCTCTCTTCTATATATGTACAATTCATAACGTCCGTGTCTCTCTCCTTCACCTTCTTCTATCAGATATCTTTTTCTGGGTTTTTTTACCATTCTATTTTTATTGCAAGTTTTCTGTAGGAACTGAAATATTTTCGTACTTTTCGTGGTCCTCAGTTTATCCCTTAAGTCAGCCAATCCGCTCGCTTTAGATTATATCTTGCTTCCTTTATTTTGTTTATTTCTTCTTCTTCCATCCCCATCTTAAATCGAATGCATTTGTGATTATTTAGTGACTCTTCTTCGCCATCTACCTCTCAATCTTGTATTTCTAAGTTTCTGCTGGACGTTATATCCATCCAGCTAGAACGGTTTATTGTTTCAAATGTAGGTTCATCATAAAGGTTGTTTGCTATTCTAAAGTTTTCTTGTAAGACTGGCTCTATTAACTCCCCTCTCTACACAATACTTTTTGCACTCTCCTTGCAGTCTCTTAATAGGACTATAAGCTTTTACACTAATGTCTGATCTGATTTCAGGAAAGATATTTTTCCACTGGTTTCTCTTGTTATGGCTTTTGTAATCTCTACACACGCTAGCCTAACTTTCTTCAGAAGCTGGTTAGACCTCATTATGAACAATTCATTAACGTTTATATCGTTGTCAGTACCACCTATTTCCTCACTGTGTGCACGCTTTTTTCTTGTTATTGTTTTTATTATATCTTTTGTTGTCGTATACATGATGTCCTACAAACCATTTTCTCCTTCTATACTTGTCCATCTTCTGTCTTCTTATTTGCCTAACACCGATATATTAAACGATTTTTCAGTCACCAGTTTTTGTACTGATCTGGATCATTTGTTATAACAAAAAACTCAGTTGGGGGGCAAAGCCCCCCTCCTTTTTCTCTTACCGTCCTTGCGCGCCACTCACAATATCCACCTTCTGACTCACTTTACTAATTAAGTATTTTCCTAGAAAATAAAGCGAATGTGTAACAGAAATCTTAATGGTTTCAACGCAAAGATAATCAAGCACATAAAAGATGAAATACCAGACAGTGTGACGTATATTGTAAACAAGTATATATTGCAGCAAGTATTCTCGCATAATCTGAAGATAGCTAGAGTTGTTATACTATACAAAAGAAGGTCACCCAGAGTATTTAAATAATTATAGGCCAAAAGTCAAATCCGCAACGATGCTTGTTATGGGTGTTATTCAAGAAGTACTACATGTTTTGAATACGGATAAGACTGTCATAACGCTTGTAGATTTCAACAAAGCGTTCGACACCGTTGTACATGATTATCTTAAAAAATAATTAAATTACTATGGTGTAAAGAGAGTTATCCTAAACTTATTTAAATCATATTTAAGCAACAGGTTCCAGATAATGACGACCCCTCATGCAACATCTAAGAAATTACTCTAACGAAACGGTGTCTCTCAAGGATCATTTTAGGGCCCGTATTCTTTTTAGGATGTATCTCCAGATGATGCAGCTTTTTCAATGCTGATTATAATATAAATATAAATAAGAACAAAGTCTAGAATTAGCAAAACCATGCTTTTTATCTAACAAACTCAAGTTGAATTGTAACAAAACACAATCATTGTTAATTTCAACAAAGAGAATATTTAAGAACAACTTTTTTTTATAAAATCTGTTGTTAATTCCGAAAATAGAAGAATTTTCTAATTTTTTAGTAACGTAACAATTTTCTTTAGGATTAGACGTTAGCCCCTTCTACCATGTAATTCCCTGTCTTTGATGGAGATATCAGACACAACACTACGTAGAATAATAGACACATAAGAGTACCAGACATGTATAAAAGTTCATGCCGATATCTCATCTTGTTCTTGAAATATTGAAGAATCAAAGAATTTCAAATGAAACTTTTGACACCCTGTATCTCGCAAATGGTGCATTTTCGGACATATGTTTATATAAACTTTTCTACTTAATTTCATGAGTACTGTACGCAGGGCCGGCTAGAAGTTTTGCGGGCCCTCAAAATAAAAAAAAGAAGAAACACTGCTTTTTCAGATATAGCCTAGTTTGTTTATTTTAAATATTTGGAAAGAATTAGAAATTTTATTTGTTCTGAACATATTGATACAAAGAATTAATTATTTTTCTCTCAAGTCGCGGGGTCCCAGCAAGCGCGGGGTCCTGGACAGTTGCTCTGTAAACCCGGCTGTTCAGCCGGTCCTGAGTGTACGCGCTTAGAGTTTTCGACACTGTTTTTTTAACGCCCTGTATAACTCGTCTTTTTTGTATCGATTTAATTAATCCATCCGTTACCCAGGGTTATAAATAATTCAGTTGCTAAAGGGCAGTTTACGTTAGAAGTCAAACAGCTTCGTTCTTAATTAATTAGCTAAAACTCGGCTACAAATAAAAGAACAATGACTTATGTCACTCAATGATCCATCCGAAGTTAACTCTTCACTTGAGAATTATTTTTTTTGCTTGTTGAAGTTACTGTTTGTTAAATGACACTAACTAAAAAGTGTTAATAGAGCCGCATCAAAAGGGCGTGAGCTCATAAGCAACAAACAGTCCCTAATAAACTACATTTGGTCAAAAAGAAGCCTTCCTCTGTTGATGGGTAATTGTTTCTTCCGCTTAGGGTGCATGCTGAAACAGGGTTTTCTTTACAACTTGAATATGGTATGAGATAGGAACTTACGGTTTGAAGCTTTGCTTCAGAAAGAACTCCACCTACAAAACAAGGCCATTTTTTAATTTCCATGGCCAACTTTCTATCTATCTTTGAATACTAAGGAATAACTTTTACTTTCTAAATGAAACATTTTTTGTATTTAATACACTGAGAATCAGAAAAAGTGGGACACCTCGTTTTTCCCATTTATTTTTGGAATAAGTGAATTTTTCTTCTACATCTATTATATTGTAATTTTATAACAAAAGTAACAATCACAAAGATCTATCAACAATCTCTAGCAGATACAAAAGTAATAAGAGGCAAACTAAAGAAAACCAATAATTAAATTTTAACTACTAAAAATTAACCAAAAACTCTTAAAACTTCTTTAAGACGACGATTTATGCTTGTTATCAAGTTATGGATATCCTCTTGTGGAATGTTATGCCATTCTTCCGTTAGTGCAATGCGCAAATCGTTTAGCATCTCTGGGGTCGGTTGACAATTTCTTATTTGACGTTCATGTACATCCCACACGTGCTCTATAGGGTTTAGGTCCGGTCTATGCGCAGGCCAAACCATTACCCTAATTTCAATTTCGTCAAGAAATTCACGAACAACTCGAGCAGTGTGTGGACGTGCATTATCTTGAATTAGAATAAAATTATCCTCAACAAATGAACCGTATGGAACAACATGTAGAAGAAGAATGTCTGCAATATATCTCGCAGCAGTCAGGGACCCATTTTCAACAAAAACAAGATCCGTACGGGCATTCATGGAGATGCCTCCTTATATTAAAATTCTTCTGCCTCCGAAAGACACCTTCTTCATACGCGTAAACGACAGTCAGAAAACCGTAAATTAAATTTTGACTCATCGGTGAACAAAACATCAGCCACTTTCTCCTCAGTCCAGTCAATGTGATTTCGGGCAAATTCCAATCTCGCTCGTTGATGGTGCGGCAGCAATTCTGATCCTTTTAAGGGACGTTTTGTACTAAGGTTGGCTCCATATAGTCTTCTTCTAATTGTACTAAGTGATACATTTACTTGCCTCATTCTTCGGATTTCTTAAAGCACTCATTTGAATAGATACATATGGAATACTTCTCCCATCTTCTATTAAGGCAACGATTTTAGCAACATTCGCAGAATCTAACACCATTTTTGACAGATTTAATACAAACTACTGAGTAAAACAAACGAAAAACAAACAAATCTTGCTAGGAAACGATTAAAACAAAAGTATATACTTATTTCAATTTAATTAATCAAGTTTACAATCTTTATTAAGATTCTAACTAGCTATACATCACAATAATAAGACTTACATGCTTTTTCTTCTAAGTTAAGATAAGATACGAGGATTGTTTAATGGAAACATGTTTAGAAGCTGCAAGACATTTTTTATTCAACAAATTCAAAAGAAATCTCTATTAACAGTAAGGCATGAGTCCCATTGTTTAACCAATTTATAAATACCCTGCTGATAAAATATTTTCAGTTGTTTGCGGAACCATTCCTTAACAGCAATCTCTACCTCTGCGTCCGAATTAAACCACCGCCCTTTTTAGTAACTGTCTTAATGGGCCAAACACATAAAAATCATACCAGTCGGGACTGTAAGGTGTATGTTCTAAGACATCCTATTCCATACACTCAAGCAGATCTTGAACTGTATGAGCCACATGGGGTCGGGCAGTATGCATCATGCAGAAGAATGACACCACTTGTGAGCTTTCCGGGATTCTCTTCCTTGTCGAAATTTTCTGCAGCATTCAACCACTGCCGTATGAGAACAACTGTAGTCACCATATACAGTTTTCATTCTCATATAAATTGCCATGGTTGACGACGCTCAGCTGCCAAAAACTGAATAACAGCACGCAAATTATTTTTGGACGGATTTTCGATTATGGATGTCATTTTGCAACTCAGTAATAATGCTTAGAAAAGAACCAAATGCAAATATTTTTGACAAAGGTGTCATTACTTAAACAAACAACAACTCAAATGAATCCCGTTGCCATGGCGACGAAGTCGCTGATACTCTGATCAAACGTGTTTGCATTGGAACAATCCTTGTATAAGAATATACGTATATACAAAATATTGCTGATTAAACTTGAAATACAGTGTGTCCAAAAAGTATGGAATATTTTATATATCTCAGTAAATATGCATTTTATGAAAAAATGTTTCCTATAAAAGTTGTTTAGCGTTTAGTTTTACATTACAGGGCAATACCAAAAACTATTTTTAAAAAACAAAAGCGCGACAAATAACGCTTCAATTTTTTTTAATGGTCAGGTATACGTCTAGTGTACTCATTTGATAGAGAATGTTTTTCTCCTATCAATGATGTAAAACTTTGATACACTTGCATAAGTAAATTTTGATTAAAATAAAAAAAAATGTTTGATAAACGCTTAAAAGTTTATTCGGTCTTTTAAATTTTCAATATCATCTAGTCACATTATGGTCGGTGTGATACATTTTTGTTTGTTGCAACAATTGAATGCGTCGTAGAAATGTTAATTAATAACCAAACTAAAGTGAAAAGTTATTCATTTAATTAATTCAGACATTTTGATTAACGTGAGGCTAACAAAGTTACAAAAAATAAGACTTGCTATGGATCATTTATTAGAAAGGCATCGCATCGAAATTTTAATGATGCTGAGATATGGAGATAGAAGGAGAACACAGGAAGAAGTTTGCAATTTGTTTAATAACGAATACCATACTTCTCTACTGCGTGTAAAATAAGGCAACGTTTTGTTTGAATGGTGCCATTAACAAGCAAAACGCGCGCTACTGGTCTTTGCTAAATCCTGGCTGGTATGTAAAAGGGCACCCCCAATATCAGCAAAAAGTCACTGTCTGGGCAGGAATTATTAGAACCAAAATTTGGGACCTTTTTTATAGAACATAATTTAACAGCGGATGCTTATCTAGATTTCTTAAGATTTGACTTAGGTCTTGCTTTAGCTGTTCTATTTCCTAATGAACTAGATCCAGATGTACCCCATAACAGAATATGGTTGCAGCAAGACGAAGTTCTCCCTCATTTCAGAATTAATGTCCGACAGTTTTTTGACAATACTTTCCCTTATCGATGGCCAGCTCGCTTGCCATATTTAAGTCCACTTGATTTTTTTCTGTGAAGCCATCTCAAAAGTAAGATTTACGTCATATGCCGGAAGATACTGAAACTCTAAAAGACCGTATAAGAACAGAGATTAGAGCTATCACACCAGAAACTCCTCAAAATGTAATAAACGAATCTAAAAGACGACTTCATCATTGCCAAGCTGTGAATGGTGCACACTTTGAACATCCTCTATGAACTGTAGAGTGTAGTTATATAAAATTTTCAATTCGTAAAAGATGAATAATGAAATAAGCTTTCAAACAATTTTTTGCGTTTTAATCAAAATTTACTTATGCAAGTGTATCAAAGTTTTACATCATTGAAAAGAGAAAACCATTCTCTATCAAATGAGTACAATAAAGGGATACCTTCCCATTAAAAAAATTGAAGCGTTATTCGTCGCGCTTTTTTTTTAAAATGGTTAGTTGGTATTGCCCTGTAATGTAAAACTAAACATTAAACAACTTTTATAGGAAACATTTTTCCATAAAATGCATATTTACTGAGATATATAGGATATTCCATACTTTTTGGACACCATACAATATAATGTATCCCACTTTTTTTATTCTCAGTGTATTATGTGAAAACTCAATTTGATGAAGAATCTATAAAATAGGTATAAATGGTTAATTTGAATATGGAGTAATATGATGACTTCGAATTCGAAGCATTACTTTTAATTCTGTTTCAGCTACAAAGCAAGATTATTTTATAATTTCCACGGTATACTGCTTTTGAATAGTAACAAGTACTTACGTTTTCTTTCTCTTATCTAAACGCTTTGTGTATTTCTAATGTGATTACATCGTTTTTGAGATGATGTATGACCTTACCATAATCTACTAAATTTGAAATGTTTCGGGAAATTTAATTTTACTTGAAAGTGACGCATTCTACGAAAAAAATGCAAGATTCCAAATTGGTTGTTGATTCTAAAAACAAATAAACGTTTTAATTTTTTAGGTATCACATTTTTGGAGTATTTCCCGCCTATTAACGGTATTAAACACAAACTACACGGAATATTAGACACGGTAGACTAACAAATATATAGAAAATTTCATTTCGATATTTCACCTCGTTCTTGAAATATCGAGAAAGCAAGAAAATTTTAAATGAAACTTTGACGTTTTATTGGCAGGAAAGGCTTGATTCTTGTCATCAATGCACCTACCAAATACTTGCACTAATTTGCAAAACACCCTGTAGAACTTTTAGAAACGCGATTGAAAATCCTAATAATATGCTAATGTATGGTATGTTTACCAAAGAAGTGAAGAATCCTAGAAAATCTGAATGAGAGTTGGTTTGTTGCCTTGGAAGTTGCATTGATTTGTACTAACTCGGGTTTTAGGTGATCCTTTTGGTTAGCTAAATAAGTCCCGTTTTTTTCAGAAGAGATTTGTATAAAGTGTAGCTCAAGAAAACTTTAAGATTGACCAAACAACATGTTCGTATGTTTTAAATCTTTTTAAAGCTTATGGTTGTATTATTTATTTTTTTAATTTGTGCTGTCACATTTAAATAATGGGGCGAAAGCAACAGAACTGCTTTAGACATATTCTGGCAGATAAGTAGTAAAATCTTTTGGCACTAGGTTGTACCAAAATGAAAATATTTACGAAAACTAAATGTTTCCACTATTAGTCGGTGTTGGCGCTGCCAGCTGTAACAATTCAGTGTTATAAAAGTAACTTTCAACACCTAAATACACAAACGTACCAACTTGTAACCTTTCAACATTTTTCCAAAGAAGGTTACCTAATGATAGAGCGGCAAACAATTGTTTTTCAATTTCTTTTATCTCAGGTGTCCAGCAAGATTTGAACGCCGGTCTTTTCGGATACCTCGTAGCCTGCCCGATCACATTATTATTATTATTATTATTATTAATTTTTATCCTATGCAGTTTTTACTTGTCTACTTGTCAGCAAGACAAGACGAGAAATGTATTACTTAAGATCTTAAGTTTGTTGTCATACCTACAAAGTGAAACCACAAACCTGTAAGTTCACACAAGTTTTATTCCCAATACAGAAGTTCAATATTACGAAAGCCAACTTCAAAATAGGATTTTTTACCTACCTTTATAGTAAACTTCCGCAAAATGGTTTATAAACATAAATTAATTACCTGATATACCTAAAGACGCTTATTGTAAAAGATTACACAAATTAATCAAATGTTGCAATGCAATAATTCATCCTGTAATTTATCACATAAAATATTTTAACCATGGTATAATAACAACTACATGCAACGACGTAGTACGTATAATAAATTAGCTGCACGGAAGGATTAACACGGAAACGTTAACAGAAGAGCAATAATGCCGAAGAGTTTCCTGGCGTGTACTGAAATTGCATATTGTGTGACTATGGTCTGTGTATGGCTGTGTGACAGTAACAAACGTTGTTCGATTAATCTAACACGAATTGGAATCTAACTAAACTAAATTTACAATACCGTAGTCTACTGTACCGTTAAATTCAGTTTCCGGTAGTTTATAAAATTGATCTTTCTTCCGTTTTGCAACCAACTCGTAGGAAAATAGTTTTTTCTCTAACGCCGTAGCTAAAAGTAGACTTTTCTTTACTTATTTTGTTATGGAAAATTAGAATTTATCACCTTGGATGCACGATTCCTAACAAATAATTTAAATAATTCTTAATTTATAATTTCTACATAAAAAATGGTGTTAAAAAATATAACATATCAGTATCTTCAGTGGATTCACAGACTTCCAAGACTTAGTAGAGATGCGTAACTTAAAAAGAACGTTATTATGGGCTTTTTAAAATCTGTATGAAAAATATTACTCATCTTAATTCCCCGATGTTCGTTACAACCGTATTTGGGGCAAATTTTACCTTGCAAACAAATTCCGGGATTGTTCTGTATGTAGGCTCTGACATTTCTTTGGATACTATTTCAAGATCTCCTAGACCTTTTAATATCGGGTGGTTATAAAAAAATACGTCCTGTTTAACAGTCAAAAAGTAAATTGGCATTATTGCAAGTTCTTGGTGGTCTACTGCCAGGTCCTTTCATTATTAATCTAGAATATTCTCACTGTTGTGTTAGAATGATTACAGGTAGCGACATCTCATGGCTATTAAGAAAACTTTTTAGTAAAAAACTATAATTAGATCAATTATTTTGTTAATTCATAATTATTCAATTTTCTAAATTTTAAAATTAATGAAAATAAAAATTAGGGCGACAACTATTGTTAAATTATTCTATTACGGTGAACAGGTACCTATCTTGCCTACTTCTGCTCTTTTTGAAAACTAGAAATCGGAATGACTCGAGAACGGGTGAACCGATTTTGAGCAAACTAGGAGTGTAAGAGAAGCGTAATGGTCTTCGACTACCCTATGCACGCGGAGAGAACGAGGTGACACATAGCGGCGAAAATCGACAAAATCGATCGGGACCGTATGGATAGGCCTAGCGATATGGGGCCAGGAGCCAGAGCCCGCAAAAAATGTTCCACCTCAAAAGTTTTAAGTTTGAGCCCATAGGCATTCCTGGAGAGGGGGGTGGTATCGGAGTAAGGGTTTTAGTACCCCGATTGAGTGTCTTCACCTGTATCTGATACCACTCGAACCGATTTCACAGTTCTTAGGATTCGGCTACTAGAGGGCGCGACCAAGGAGGGCTTGTAGTTCAGAGACTGTAAGTGCTGCAGGAGAAAGTCCGATGAAAAAACAAAAAATCCCGAAGCTTTCTAAAAACCGTTTGGGGAATCTATGAACTTTACAGCCCTTACCAAAACGGTCCTGATAGTTTGATCAATACAATATTTGGGATTTGTGTTCTAGCGGTGTTTATCTACCCACTCAAGAAAATTTGGCTCGATTTGATTAACTCTGTACTTTTCTTCATGGCACGCTGAGACGCTCACTTAAAAGAATTTTAACTCAGTTCATTATGGTCCGATCAAGCTGGGATCTTTTTTAAACTAAAAAGAGCATTAGCAGATCAATAGTCTTAGGTGGGTACCAGTGGCGTCCCCTCGTTTGTTGCGGTCGGTTAGAACAAAAAATGTAATTAGCCTTCGTTTGCACCTTTTTGAGGCAGTAAGCCAAGTTCCTAAGCAAACGTAGGTGTAACACTGATGTGCCGTGGAATCGGGTACAAAAAAGGTTCAATGCATTTTTTTCCTCTAAGGTCATCTTCTAGGTCGAAAACGCAAAAACTGAAAACGGTGCTTGGGATAAACACTTGTTGAGCTACAAAGACGAATCTTTAGCATGAGACGTACTTCCGCGACCTATACGTGATTTTGTAAGCAAATTCTGAAGATATCCAAAGAGAACCTCGAACCTAGAAAGGGTGCCGTTCCTCTTCTAGCCCTTCTAGCGCCGCCGTTATACTCAGGCAATTAATGCTGAGATTTGGCATGTAGCTGTCCTAAATCTGTACGCATTTCGACTACAAATTCGTCTAAAATAGGCGGAGGAACTTTGGAGATAGGAAATTTTAAAGTTAATTGCAAATTCGTTAGTTTTGGTTTTTCGTCATTTGTGCCGGAACGGTACGTAAAAAGTGTAATACGTTCTTTTTTTTCTAGAAAGCCTTCCTTGTATCTTAAAATCGGATCTGATGGTATAATATAGGAAAGTTGATAAATAAAGCTCGAGAATATTTGATTCTTATGATGAGGGCTATACCAAGAGTTATTTAATTATAGCACATGTGTAAGGAATCGATATGGGCCAACTGGCAATTTTTAATTCTTATGGAATAGAAACAGGTGGTTTGCAGAATGTCATGCGTGATCCTCCAACACCACATCGGTGGCTGAAGGTCTAACTTTGTCCAGCTCTGGCTGCAGGATACCTGTCAATGAAATAAAACACCATCGGTGTATCATGAATCGTTTCAAAGTCACTCCCTCACCACATCTAAACGTAAAAGCTCCATCTCGATAGGAACAGCCTGAGATACAGAATATCTGACAATCTGTCTAACATTTCCTGCAAGCCATTTCCCCATTATGTTTAATAATCAAAATCCTATCAAGGCCAGCCATTTCTGAGATATAGAATATTCGCTATATCAAAGAACAAAAGACGATGGGAGGTTTCCAGATAGTTGGAACGGGACTTCTGTCGTTGATACAACAAACCATTCGAAAGATACATATGTTTCCTCTCTTGCTCTCTCTCTCTCTCTCTTTCTTTCGTGTTTGCAAAACTTCCAATAATGGTAACAACATTTTGATACTCTGTTAATTACTGACAGTAATACATCTAATTCTAAAAGATGCATTTTATCGGGCTTTTCGGGCCTACGTTCGATCAATCGAGCCGTTCGATCTTGTCAGCCCTGTTCAGCCACTGGAGACTGTCGGGCCATACAGGCCAGTTAGGCCGTTCGGGCCTCTCGGCTCTTTTCGGGCCTGTCGAACTGTTCGGGCTTCTCGGGCCGTCGGGTCTTTTGGGTTTCTCGGCCCTTCGGGTTTCTCTGTCGGGCCATTTAGACCTCTCGGACTGTGGAGCATTTGAGACTTCTCGGCCTTTCGGGCTTCTCGGGTCTGTCAGGCTTTTTAGACCTTCCGGCTCTGTCGGCCGTTTGGAGCTTTCAGGTCTGTCGGACTCTTTGGGCCTCTTTGGGTCTAGCTTTTTGGACTTTTTAGACATCTGATTCTCTTGGACCTGTCGGGCAATACGGATCTGTCAAGCCTGTCAAACCTTTAAGACCGTTCGGGCTTTTGGGGCCATCACCGGATTGTTTTCAAGTTGCGTCAAGTACCGGGCCGGGCCGGGCCTGGAAATTACGATCCGTGCAAGGCTCTATCAACCTCTACATAACTGAATATTTTAAATAATACAACTCAACTAAAACTATCACGGCCTACCCTAAATATGTGGAAAGTTCGCGAACGGCATTTACACGAATGACGTTTTACTACCAGATAATTGCAAAATATATCCGCAAGACGGCAAAAATACCGCGTTTGGTAGAAAACTTTCCTAGCTTATAATTTGTATTAACGTAAAATTGGAAGTTAAATTTAAAATGCTAAACTGAACCTTTGAACAAAAAAAATGATGCAACAAAAAGTTGTCTGTGCCAACTAGCTTTAATTTTCAATTTTTTAATGCAGGTTGGGTTGCCTATCGCTTTCATCAAGTAGCGTCATCACTCGTGAACAACCCTGTATTTGTACAGTCAAATAAAACTGTTTATTTCTTTCCAAAATTGTATTGGCACAATAATTTTTCTTTGCAAAATTATTCTTTTATATTTCCTAAAACTAATTAACCTTGAAAATCATTCTCATCTAATCAAATCGTAAGCTGTCGAGATTTATTTATTATAATTTTTCAAGATTTAATCCCCCTCATATTTTTCTTGTTACATAAAATTTATTTCTCTATCTAATAGTTCATTTCATGCTCGGACGATCTCAAGCGTTCACAGAAGAGTAAAACTAACTTTGCGGATTCTAAACAAACCCAAAGAATATAAATTTCAGAGCTTCAAAAATGTAAATCCGTCACTAAAATAAAATAAATAGCAAACACCGTCACCCTATTGTAATTGCTAATAAAGTCAGAAGTAAGACAGACGTGCAACAATTATTCTCATTAATCTCACTGTAGAGTTCCAACAATTGTTGGCAAATAAATCAGATGTTTCAATGATTCACTGTTTCACTATCTTAAATTATGAAAGGAATCCAAGTGTAAATAAATCTGCTAATTTGCATTTCTCTACCTTTAAAATTAAATTTATTTCAGCACCGTTTAAGATAACATTTCCTCGTCTTTAATTTTCACACGAAAGTTCTAAAATCTGGCCGAGAACACACGCACGCAGAAATACCATGTTTAGTTACTTCTATTTTTCTTCCCTTCCGAAAGAAAATCCTATCGATATTTTACCTCGGATTAATTTTACCCTAGAGTTCTGAGTTCAAAATGTTTGCGATATTTTTACGGCTGATAAAAACCAAGTTAAAAGTTGGATACATTCTCTTTTTCTTTTTATTAGAACTTTCATCATCAATAATGGAAACGACCAAAAAGTAATTTTCCCTCTTTATTAATTTTCTTTTAATAATAGTAGATAATAATGAAAAAAAATGTTAACCTTTCCAGTTTGAATTCTTCTATTGTTATTTTAATAAGTTTCTACTGTTGTTATGATTCAGATTGAAGATTATTTGAACCCGAGCCAAATGGCAACGATCACAATAGTTATACTAATAATAATAATAATAATAATATAGTATACAGACGCGACGAGACGGCCTGAAGAGGCATCGAACTTAAATCTTTCAAGTTCGTGCCTCTTGACATTTTGATAAAATATCTCTCTGTTTTACTTTCTGTTTCTCCCTAATTAATTGTAAAGATCACATACAGACATCGAACTTGAAAAAAGGCAATTAATTGTTGTAGAAAAATACATGAGTAATCCTATAGAGAAAATTCTAGATTTTCTCGACGATTAAGATACACGAACTCGTAAATTAGTTTGGAATAGTTTAAACGTAACAGGACGATCTAGATTAGTAACTTGCCAAATTATAAAAATATAAATAAAGGTTAAATTTTATATTGCATTGGAATGATATAAAAATAAAGCTTTCCATCAGAAGTTAGTCTTAATTTTCAACGAATGATCTTACAAGCCGATAAATTAGTTTGTCAGCTGCCAATTAGATTTTCAGTTTGAGAAAATCCAGATATTCTGAAGAAATTATGCAATTTAGTGAAGATTTATAGTTACTTAAAATCTCTTCCCTACATTTACGATGTGATAAGTTTACAAGTTTATTGATAACTAAAATCTTTTTCTGTCTGCTATAGTTTTTTTGTTTCAGTTTTAAACTTTTACGTAACTGTAACATCAAATATTGTACAGGGTGCAGGAAAATGGTTGCCATTGTAGTGTATCTGATTTAGTATTGATGATAGCGAGAAATCGTTTTCGGGAGCGTAAGTTACTGAAATCAAATGATGATTTTTCCCCAAAAACAGCTTGCTTATTGCAGGAGTTACCAAAAAATTTAAATACATTTTTTACTACAAATCTACTACTTTTCAAGAAATAACAGGCAATTTCTTTCTAATAGAATGGTTAGAAAGGTTATTGTTTACAATTATATGTATAAATTGCTATGGTTTTATCGAAGAATTGGATACTTATACGATAATTTTAAGCGACGGCAAAAACAAGTGAGCATCAGAAAGAAACACTAGACAATGCAATAAAACAAATAGTTTTTCAAGTCGAAAATGGAAAACAGATTGACACTCTGCTATCGAAATAGAAAAGATTAAACAGATCAACATTGCATGGCAATAAAATTAAAGTTAGATCTGTCTCTAACAAGGCATTGAAAATGCTACAAACATTTTGTGTGTGCTCGCCTGTGTGTAAAATAATGTTCAATTTTCAAATTAAAATCTACGACAAATAATTACATAACTGTTCATGGTGCTTTGAGTCTCACACCAGCGTGGAAATGCCGTCCACAAAGCTTACAACAAATAATATTTTTACTCTCAGTATTAAGCATTTGTTAGTTGGTACTATGTATCAGGTCACCCAAGACTAATTGGCTTCAATAGGTTAGTGAATCCGCTATCCTGACTGGTTAAACGATCCAACAGATCTAGTTTTCCGCCTTTCCGGCATCTGCGTATCAAAAAAGAATTTCTCTTCTCTCAACTACATAAATGGACATGGTTCTTCGATCCGTCTTTTGGAGACTAGTCTGTTATGGTCCTCCGAGAAGGAACTAGCATTTATGGACTCAACAGCACTCTGCACATGGTACAACACGGAGAAGGTTTTTTAAATCCAAAGAAAGAGGAGATGCTAACGCATTTTCTTCCCACATTAGTTCGTCGCATCATTAGCCATCAACCTTATCAGCGGGACATTCTTCTACCAGACCTGGATCCACGCCGTCAGTGCAGAAACAAACAAAATTTAAGACAAATCATCTCCCACGCAGCACCGGAACTTCCAGAAGCTTTCACTGTGTACTACAACTTATTATGGCAGAAGGAAAAAAGTCTTCGCATCAACAAAATGAATGATAGGGCCGCTTGTGGAATCAATACGATGCATCAATCTTATGCGCTGCAAAGTACCCTCTTGCAGCTGTGTCAGAAGTCAAGCACTAGTTAGGCCAAGGATTCGCGCTCCTCTGCCTTGTTGATGAAGATGATTCAACAATCAAATATCCACGATAACCGACGACCGCTGCAGAAGACACAATAGACAACACTCGACAAGGAACGAATTCGCTTTAGAGTTCACACAACCAGATATAATATGCAAGTCCGTCTAAAGGAGAATATGATAATATTAAAAGAATACGAGATTAATACGAAGATATGAGAATACAAGAAAAAGAAGAATAAACAAAGAAAGTCAACTGAAGGACACACACATCCGCTGAAGAATTATCATTAGCAAGTTTGCTAAAGTATACACTTACAAGCCTGCTGAAGAACAACTTAAAAGTCCGATGAAGGATACACAACTCCGCTGAAGAACAACTTACAAGTCAGCTGCAGGACATACCACGGCAGAACAAGCCCACCAAATTTGCTAAAGGACTAACATTAGCAAGTCTTCATTAAGAACAATTAACACAGTGAAGGTCGCTGCAACCGAGTCCGAACAGCTTTACGCCTCTTTGCTAAGTTTCGAAGTTCAAACACATTCAATCCAAGGAAAACTTTAAATATAAGATTAAACAGAGAAGAATTCATCTACATACAATAGGTATAGGAATCATCCAACTTTTAATCAATCGATCTAGAAGGTCCAACTACAATTTAGAAACAAAAACTTTAATTTCAAATTTATCAAATCACTTTCAGGCTTTATCACGAAAGAAGAAGCTGAGCAACGTCAATCATTGCACTCAAACACTTCACAAAAAACTTTGGAACCATCAGTTTCCACTTAAAGTATCTCAATACCAAATTCAATTGTTTTCACGTTTCAATCATTGTATTCTAAAGACTCTACCCTATTTAATTTATTACATTCTAGTTTCCAATTAATAATAAGTATCACAACTTCAAGTATTCAACTTCCACAACGACTATTTCATAAAGGGAAATTTATTCCAACATCTACCTATTTCTAACGCATCCAAAAACACCAACAATTAAAATCTTTCTGGAGATGCCAATATGTTTCATTTTAAAAATTAAACAGATTTGATGCAACCATTTTTTAAGAATTTTATTTTAAATAACAAAGAATTTTAATTTCTACAGAGACATCATTTGATTAGATGTGCGGTATTCACATTTTCTCTTCAAAATATTTCTCGGGTCACCAATATATTCAGTTTTGAGATTAATTATTTTATTCCAAAATCAAGCAGGTTTTTTCTTTCTAAACAAAGGCCTCAGCATTTTCAATTTTCCTACAAAACATTAACTAAAAATCCTTAATTCAAATACCCAATAAAGAATTTATTTTAGTTTATTTCAAAACACATTCATTACCAATATCCATTTCATAAGTGAAGGAATCTACTAAATCACCAACGTTTGCAGTTTTGGTCAGCGAATAAAAACAAGTATATCGTTACTTCATACTATTTGTATATGAAAACAAACATTATATAACTCTATATTTCTCTATAGTAAAGACAAGATTGTTAACGTCTAAATATGAACTATTCTCAGAATAATAAGTCTTGACCCCTTCTCTTGGAGGGCTCGTATCTCGAAACCTATTCAACGGATCTTAATCAAACAAATTTGACTCTAAAGGCAGTTTATTTCTGCGTAAGCACATTTACTTTGAAAATTTTCAAAACGGGCGTTTATTTTTTAAGGCAAGATTTGTTTGGAAAGATCCGACTTTTCACACGTATTTTAAGAATACCTGCATTTAAAAATGAATTGATAAAAAAGTATTCATCCGAAAAAAAACAATACTGACGTATAGGAAGAAATGGGCCTTATGCTACATTTTAATCCAGTTATCCTGCTATTTTGTTAGTTAAGAATAAAGTTATAATGAAAAATCGTACCCCACTCCAGTTCGCTCATTTTAAAAGACATTTAAAAGATTGTGGTTACTTGCCACAATAGAAAAAATTGATTATTCAAAATAATAATGTTTAAGGGCTAGACGAATTAAAATGTTTTGGACAAAAAAGTAAGCGGTAGTAACAAATGACCGTTGCTATAAACATAATTATGGTAAAGAGCCTATAATTACTACGAAGCCGTATTAGAAATACTGCTAAGAAAACGAAATCATTACATTGTTATTGGCTGTTGTATGTACACATGTCGTTGGACTCCATAATTTCCGAATTTTATACAATTTGATTTATAAATAATTTATTAATGATATTTTCAAAGTAAGCATCCTGAAAAACCTTGTAAATTATAGTAGTTTTTTAAAACATATACAAAATCTCCAAGACGGCTTATCCGACAAGTCAAATTTATACGTTTGAATCACAAATAGTTCATCAATAAGCTGTACAAACTATCATAAAAATTGGGTCTGCGGTTTTTGAGTGAGGGGTCAAGATTTAATACTCTGATATTAGTAACTGTGATTTGTTACATTTGCAAATTCTTGAACTCATTGTTATTTCCTTGTTACCTTACTTATTGTAGTAATTTGTTATATCAGCATGTTAAAAATGTATAAAACCAAGATTTGTGAAATTATTAAACAGCATTAAGCATTCATTTGTTTGTACTCTTCCAGCTACTAGCTTAATTGAACTGTGAGACTGCAGTTCTGGCTCTTCGATATCATCAGAAATTAATTGTAATATATCACAATTTCTGCATAAAATCTGGTTAATTGTTCAATAATACCAGACTTAGATAGTAATATCAAAATATTTATAAAGTTTAACGCTGAAAGCTTGTCAATTATACAGGATGTTTTGGAAATGAGTTCAAATATTTGGCACGTGAATTTCTCGATAAAAATGAAGCCTTTTTTGTCATAAAACTTTGTTTCCTAAAATGTACGGTTTTTGAGATACAGAGTGTCAAAGTTTCATTTAAGATTTCTTGTTTGCCACATATATCAAAAACAGAATGAGGTATCGTGAAGAAATTTTCTACGTGCTTGTTAGTCTAAGATGTCTACTATCTTACGTAGTTTTGCGTTTGATATTTTTATCAGAGGCGGAGGCTTGGGGTAGAGGCTAGCTTCATACGCTAGACGAATTGCTGCGACACTGAAGAAATAAAAATGTTTTGGAGCAAAACGTTACTCTTGTGCTTTTTTTGTAGAATATGTCGTTTTCTAGTAAAATCAGATTTTTCAAAACCTTTAAAATCCAACGGCCTATGGTAAGGTCATATGTCGTCACAAAAACAGGATGCAATAAATTATTTGCATCATTCCTCTACAAAGAATAACTACTTTTCGTCATATAACTGTTTTGCTTAAAGTGAACCATCTCCGAAATATAGGGTGTCAAGATTTCTTGTTTTTTAGTTAAACTTTGACACTCTGTATATTGAACACGGTGCGTTTTAACAAAAAAAGTTATATGACAAGAAATGCGAACAATGCGATGTAAATAATTACCTCCTGTTTATGAGATGACGGATATCTTTAGAGTTTTGGAAAATCTAATTTTACTAAAACACGAAGCGTTCTAAGGAAAAAGCGCAAAAGTAACTTTTTTCCGAATCAATTACTGATTCCTAGAATTCTTTAATGTTCCAGGTGGCGTAACAACTTTCTTTAGCATAGGGGCTAGCTCACCCTCAGTTGTCCGCCTCTGATATGGATATAAAATGCAAAACTATGTAAAACAGTAGACACCTTAGAATAATAAACATGTAGAAAATCTCATCCCGATATCTCACTTTGTTTTAAAAATATTGAGAAAACTATAAATTTCAGATGAAACTTTGGCACCCTGTAGCTCAAAAACGGTGCGATTTAGGAAACAAAACTTATATTTTTGTTGAAGAAGGTGCCTGTCAAATATTACCACTTATTTTCAAAACACCCTGTATAGAACAAGGTGTAGTATAATAAAAATCTTTTGAGCGAGAACTTTTAAATGACCCTGGATGTTTTAGATTGTATTCCAGTCCTAGGATAAGGAACGGTCTTTAGGGATGCTTTGTTCCATATAATTTGCAAATTTCATCTTTGTTTTTGATTGTTTGCAGATTTGGCCAGTCAAGCAATATTTGCAATAAGTGCAAAATAATAATCTCAAATTACTATTACACAAGATTTTTATAAAATTTTAAATGCTTTGTTAGTTACATATCGATCTTCAATTGTTTTGCCATGGGATATTGATTTGTTTCATTTTTTAAATTCAAATTTTAAATTCATTTTTAAAATTCACTATCCTCGAAGTTCGTCTGGCTACTTTAACCGGATTTGGAGGCAAAAGGTTTTGAGAAGGCTACATACCAAATCTCAACATTAATTACCCAAAGATAAAGGCGCTAGAAGACCACCTCTCCTATGTTCCGAGGATTTTTTTGGAAAGATTCGCATTTTGCTTACGGGACCATGTATAGGCTACTAAAGCACATTTACAGCAGAGGATTTGTTTTTCTAGTTCAACAGGGTCCTATTTGCTCAGCTTTCAGTTTTTCGCGTTTTCAACCTAGAAGATGACCTAGTAGGTAAAAAAATGTATTAAACCATTTTTGTTCCTTATTGCATAGTGCATAGAAGTGTTAGAACTACGTTTCTCAAGGGTCTTGTATGACAGCCCCAAAAAGGCTCAAAAGAAGACAGATTATATTTCTTCCTTGTAATCGGCCCCAAAAACAAGCGCACGCCGCTGGTAACCACCTAATCTTGTTGCCTCAGTCGTTCTATTTATTTATATGAAAAAACAGCTCTTTTTTACCTAGTTACGAACTTTTTAAGTGGATATCCAGGCAAGCCATGAAAAAAATATGCGAACTTAACCGAATCAAGTTAGATTTTCTTGAGTAGGTAGAAAAGCACTTTCAGAATTTCAAGATTTAGTAGGCGTTCCATTAAAAAAATGCGTTTACATTTTACAACAGTAGACGATCGCAAAACGGATTTTTTTTGTGTTCATGAGTAAATTCTTTAAAACTTTCTTCTTTCAGTTTTTTCTGTCTTTGCTCGTTGCTCAGTTTAAAGAAAATTGGATAAT
>VTPC01002449.1:168539-192960 GCA_011009095.1 Ignelater luminosus
TTTGCTTTTAGTGAATATCTAGTAAGCTTAAACTTTCTTGAAAAAACAAAAAAATCAGAAAACTTATTTCCAAAATAGGCAGCTTGTGGTACACACGTACATATTTGTAAAGCTCAAATGGCAACATTTTCACGTAACTCACGGCCAACTAGGCATTGCATACTAAAAAGTAAAGTTTAGAAAAAACAGTGTGACTTGTTATTGTAAATTAAATTTGTAGTACAAAAATGTCGGTAAAATCTTTTGATAACTTTCTAAATAGGCAAGATACGAAGAAAAGTTGTTAGAGCGATAGTTAGCTCTACTAGGCCTGACCTAACTTACAGTGTCAGTGTGCTATCTAAGACACTAGACTGTTCGACTACAGCTGGTGTTGCACAATTAAAGAGAGTAGACTAGAATGCTAGAGTGATGCAGGCTTTAGTGAATGCAGCCAAAAGGAAGATCAACTTCAGGGGTCGTGATTGAGTATGTAGGTGGGGCTATATCATGAATATGGCAGCTATAGAAGCCGTTAAGGAAATCGTATGGTTAAGCAGACTGTTTGTGGAAATGGGATGGCAAAACGAAATTTCAATTCTGCATGTATACAATTAAATAACAATCCGACTAATGCAAAATCCTGTGTTCCACAATTATACGAAGCATATTAAGATTAAATACTTTTTATAAGAAAAAATGTGATGCACGGAGATCTCAGAATTCAACAGGTATCAACAGACATTATGATAAAACCGCTACTTTAACCAAGACTGGCAATGCTTATTAGCAGATTAGGACTATCTTAAGATTTAAAGTGATGGATGTAATAATTTAGGGTTCAGTCAAGTAACGTTTATTCTTTTTATTAGGTATAGAGTTGCTGTATTCATTTTAATATTGTCATGTTGCTTGCTTATGTCATCTCTGTTTTTTATCTGTCATTTGTTCTTGTGAGTTTTTTACAATAAACAAGTTCTGTGATCTTTTAGTTTTGTCTTGTGTCTTAATTCTCTGTCTTGTTATTTATTACTTTATTAAGAGGAAGTAGTAACCTTGACCACATAAGCTCGAGTCTTGATGGCCTCAACGTGCAAAGACCCGTAAGGGTTGATTGCAGAAACAAATCTCCTGGACGCGCATTAGAATCAACTCACAATCGTTGCGACAGTTCTGAACCTACCTCTGTTATTGTTGAAATCTAAAACTTAACGAAATTCTTTGTAAATGTCATAAATAGAATAAGGTAACGCAGAAGAAAGGAATGAAAACCAATAGTTTTTATTTAAGCCTGAATGTAAAAAGCGAAGGAAGAACGTAAGACACTTGGCATTTCGTCCCAAAACGCATTGTTAGTTTACAATGAATTTAATTGCAAACAAATTTACTTACTGCAAGCGTTCACAATCAATAACCCGAGAGTCTACCAAATTCAAAAAGCAAAAAAGTTTAAATAGCACCACCGCCTATTACTTTACATAGAACCTCGTTAGAAAACAGATTTATTAACCAAGATGCTTTAAAAAGTAGAAAATGAAATCGAATTGAGTTTATCATTTAAATTGGGCTCACGCTGTTTAAGTAATTAAAATTAGATAAAGGTAATTTGACTATGGAGCAAACCATTTCAATTTCAACATTGTTTTGTTGTCAGTTTACAATTCTAAATTGATCAGAATCATTTAACTTGCATGTTACTCACCAAGATTTATTTTTTCCCAAACTCTAATTGACATAATTTCGATCTAAAAACAAAAGTTGAATTAGACTTCTCTGTAATTTTCTCAATACTAATAGACTGTGAACCTACAGTAGTAGAAATAATTTTAATGACTAACTCACTCAAGTCAAACGGAAAAACAAGATTTTTATTTAATTTCTCTTTTGTTACAGTTAGCACAGCTGACGGATCCGCAACTCCAACAATAATCCTGTTACCGTACGGCAGAATGTTGGTGGTGGACAGGACGGTTTTCGCACAACTACAAGCTGACCATACAGGCATCGATTTCATGGAACTCAGCGCAAACTTAATCCGTGCCCAAAGACTACAAACCGGAAGTAACCCGAGCATCCTCGAGTCCGAAGCTACCAGCAAAGGTCTTTCTCCGACATCCATCGATTTCTTACCGCCCGCATACGAGGACATATTCGGCGCGAAAAATTCCGATCTTCCTCCATCTTACAGTGAAATAAGCATGATGTTTAGAAACATGAGTGTTTCGAATAGTGTCGTTTCGGTTAGCGAAAGGGTTCCGCTGGAACTCGAAAACGTTGTTAATAGTGATGGTGACAATAACGCGAGAAATAATCGCGACTTCACTGACAAAAGCGGGATAAGCTATAGAAACGCGACTAATGATGTTCGTCTTTTTATCGCTCCGACACTCAGAACGTCCTCCAGCGCTCCATTTGTGTTCAAAGAGGAAGATAACGAATTTACAAGCCAATTAAGGGAATTCAGACACGGATTCTCTAGTTTAGAGAACAACATTGAAAGAAATGATCCGGAAAACGATTACAAAACCAATAATAAAAGAAGGAACGCGGAAAACAATGGGACGGCGAAAGAAATTTGTAGCGGTAGCGGCTTTAATCAGAACACCATTAATAAACGTCTTTATACGGGGCCAAACGTAGGAAATTGCAGTTCTCCCGAAAATGATGAAGCGAAAAATAAACTTAATGGGGGAAACAATTCGGCGCCTTGTAACAGTGTTCAATATTTGCAGTTGTCGTGTAACGAAGGACATGGTAGTAAATGTGGCGTGAGAGAATATGTCGACAAGGAAAGTAGTGTTTAGTAATGAGATTTTCCTTTTATCTTTGTTTTCTTTTTGTGTATGTACATAAATTTGTTTATATATTGTAATATAATAGTTATTCATTTTTGCAGGTTTTCTCTTGTTGATACTTTTTGGTGCAGATCGGTTTCAAGTTCTAATAGAAAATTAGAGGTTAAGGATGAATTACTATTACTAATATTATGAAACAAAAATAATTTAAGGTAGTAGTTATTAGTAGAAATTATAAAAGAGCAATAATTCTTATTAGCGCATAGTTCTTAAAAAGACCAAATGGAACTTGATACAATGCCTATTTTACAAAACGAGCAAATATTTAATCGATTAAATAGTGGTAGAGTAATTATATTAAAACCGTGATACATTTAAATTGCAAATTTCAAATTGATGTACAATAATGGAAAGGTTAAATCTATTGGAAAGAATTGGAAAATTGTTATTAGAGTAGTAGCAATCCCTTTGATACAAGCTTATATTCCTAACTAGCTAAATAGCATGAAAAATGTAGTAAATGGACACAACTGTATATATCTAAAACTAGATATTCTACTTGAAGGAAGTTAGCAAATTAAATTTACATTTCCTTTGCGAATAACTTCAACGCAGACTTAATTGTTAGCATCACACTAAATGTCTCGAATTCTCCCTACACTGTACATACATCTCGTTTAATAGATTTCTGAACACAAAGTTAAGCCCAGAGATACATTGGCTAGTTTCGATATTGTAACCTCTTTACCAACAAAACCTGCTGTCCTTAATTTTATAGCTATTATGCTGCAGCAAATCAGATGATTGATGATACCGTAAATCCATTAATACAGATAAGTACCTTCGTAAAGGCTCACATCACCACCTAACCCGCCATAGAATAGTTTTTACAAAGAACTTTACAATGGTTATGATGGAATAATCAATGAACAATTCAAATTGCACCTTGAAACGTAAATCTAAAATAAAATTTGTAAGGCACGTATTTATTTATATTGAAATGAACGAATTCACATGTAATAGTACACATTTCCACTTATGATCTAACTTTGTAGAGTTGGTCTTCAGAATTGGAAAATCAACAAATGTCTCAGTTTTTGGGTACACGCAGTTTGACTAAGATGTCGTAATCAGCTTCCCGAGTGCAGCCGAGTGCTCAGGGATGTCAGGATCTTTATTTATTAGCTTAAGAAACAAGTTGGTTAGATATACAAACCAAGACGGTTTAACCAATCTTTAATACGATACTCTATTCAAAGCTTATTCGGAAACAGTTGTTTTGGAGCCACAATAAAACACAACTATATAAACAAATTATTTAAAATGTAAACAATTTTTTTCTGACGCAGATACTTTTGTTTTGAAAGCTGTTATATCAGAAGAGCGTATTTTGTCAACAGATATCTCTACATAGCTTATAAACATTTTTTTTGTCAAAGACGTTGACCGTTATAGAGAGATTTTACTGTATAACTTTCAATAACAGAGAAATATGAATATTTTACTTTTAGTTAAATATCTTTTAAATGCCAGATTCGCATAAATGATATTAAGCCAAAAGATCTTTTTCATATGCAGTAAAACCTCTCTAGGCCAAAAAAGCAAAAATGTCCGTAATCAGAAGTTTCCGCTATACTGAGGTAAAAACCCATACATTACAACGTTTTGGTACTTAGGAAAGTGTTTCACTGTATTAATTAAATTGTTAGCGTTTACATCGACAGCAACAAAACAATGCATTCTTAAATTGTGTTATCAGCTATTTATAAAATAAACTGTTTTCATCCGTATAACCTAGTATAACCATATTTGTTAAGGTCAATTGTGAATCTCCCTTTTAAATATTAATAGGAAAACCCAAGGCCTTCTCGTTGTTATGATTTTCACACGGGCAGTGGCGTGTTTTTCATGTTAATTGCAAAGGCGCCACTTACCTGTTCAGTAATGTACCAAATTCAATCAAATCGTGGTTCCTAACTTTGCTAATCATCAACACTTGGCATTTATGTAATTTGCTCTGTAATTTTGTTTTCTTTATGTATTTTCATTTGTAGCTTTTTCTTTGTTTTTGTTTTTTATGTTTAAGCTCTTACTGCTTGTTTGAAATTGTTTTTTTACTTGTCATCTGTTGATTTACGTCGATTAAATTGCGATTTTCACAGAGTGGGTGACATCTGCTGGAAATTAAAAAATCAGTGTAATAGTGAAGAGCATTTTTGCAGCAATAGTAAATCAAATTGTTAGAAATAGTAAAAAAAATTGTAAGTCAGCAGATCTCAAGATTTATTGCTAAGTATGGCAACGCTGCTTGAACTATTATTCACTATTAAATCACAAGATTTAACACCATCTGTTGGTTGATGAAAGTCGCGAATAGTTAATACAATATTCGCCTGAAACATTTTGTATTATGGTGGCAAGGTAGCGTGCTGTAACATTCGTAAAGTTCTGTCAAAGCAAATTTTTGGACAATCGCCTTTGTTGGCTAGTCATCAGCTAAATGAAAGACTTACCGGCATTTTTCCTGTGATTTTTTGGATAAAGTTAGCTTGAAAAGTCTTCGACAATTTATTGTTTATAGATATAGATTAATTTCGATATTGTAGTCATTAAGTGTCATTTCGACATATGAAAAGACAACTGTATGACAAAACTTGATTACAAGCGTTTGCTCTTTTAAAACCTAACATATCTTCTTTGCTTTTTCTAGAAAATACCGTGGCCGTTTTGCCATTTATATATTTGAAAGAAATTGCAACGCTGGTGAATTTCTAAATAAAAAAACAAATTTTAATCTTAACTAATCTGAATCATTACGCTTATATTATTTCTTGTGACGGTCAGGATTGTTCTAACTGATGAATCATTTTTTTTATTTAAAATTCTTTTAATCGGCAGTGTTGCAAGTGACGTCAAACCATGGTATCATGCTTCTAAACAACTCAGTCTCGCACATGATTTAAGTAAGTAAATCATCAGTTTAAATAAATCCTAACTTATCTACCGATTGTTTGTTTGGGAGCGAAAGCTAAAGATAACGTCAGGTGCGCGGAGTCAATTGGTGACTCAATCTCATGATTATTGTAAGTATTTGAATTTGTTTTGTTGTACGTTGCTATGGAAATTCAATTCTAAAACATGCATTTTGGATCAAATATGGTCGGCGATACCGCCCAGCTTTTACGCTTATAATACAGTGTTTTACTTTTACCTTCACACCCTTGCATCTACCTTATTTATTTTCTAATCCATAAACAAAACTGTACCCCGTTGTTGCTCATTCCAGTTCTCGTACACTACACACCACACATTTTGAGTTTCTCGATTATCGCGAGTAATTGCTGGGCATCTGAAAGAGACTGACTTTATGTAATCCATTTCCGACAATTTAACTCGAGAAAATTGTATTGTACGCATTTTTAAAAAATTGCATTTATTGAAACCTCTCGCAATGCTCTTAACTTCAAAAATCTGTTCTTGTGGATCTCCAAATTCTTGATAACCCCGCCGTGATCGATTAATGACTTCTCTTGATGTTTCTAAGGTCCTTGCTTCCATCACTTTCGACAGTTCTAATTACGCGAAACATTTCGTTAAGGCTTAAATTGTACCACAATACACTACACCGATACAAATTATTGCAAAGAGATAAGAAACTGCACAAATGAGAACTTTTTCACCACTAAAATTTAAACAAATAAACAAAACTCCATGGAAACTATTGTTAACTAAAGCCACTACAGTTATCATGTTTCGGATTTTATTTCAGTTTTATTCTAGATGCAATGAATCTGTAAATATAATCACGAAACTGTGTCTTCCTTAGACATTTTTGATGGGCATATTAAAATAACTTCAGATGCAGAACCTCACACTTAAATAAGTAACAATTTCGAAAAGACTAAGCCTCACACTCGCTTTGTTTAGTATTCGGGATGAAATTTACACAAGTAATAACAGGCAGGTAGTACCTTTCCTTCGTGTCGAAAATGAACCGATTTAAACCGCGATATTATCATACTAATGGTAAGACAGTCTTCAGAGACAAAAGTAATTCAAGTCATTGAAACGCAAGAATCTGACAAACAATGAAAAAGTGTCTACTATGATTTAAAGATTTTTCTTAATCTTTGAACAAAAAAAACTTTGTGCCATTTTACTCCAAACAATTCATTTTTGAGCTGGTTCTTTTTTATTTGGTTTTATAGTCTGATATGAAGGTTGAAAGCATCAATACTCTTCGTGTCAAAGAATTCCGAAGATCAGCTGTCACCGATTGTAATGCTAAGCTGAAACAAATAGTACACAGGTACTGATAAAAGTGTACAGAATTATCACTATTATCATTATATATGTTCATACCAATTTTGCATTTGTAATTCTTTGAACTACACGCTGTTTACTTATATTGTTGCGAAATTTATTCAGTTTTAATTCCTCTTTACCGCAGATGAGTTTTAGGATCTTTGTTTTCAGCCTTGTGGTGAGTAATTTAAGTAAGTAATGGAAACGCCCAGACAGGACGGTTAATGCGGTTGCTTGTACCTCCGCCGTTATGTAATTGGTAGGATTTTGGCAGTAGCATGTTTAGTTGGTACAATGGTTACAGGCATCGTCTGGTCATGTGGTGTGGAACGGTGACGTTGATAAAGAGGCACGTCCGTTGCTGGATCGGTGGTCTTGGTGTAAGGTAAGGTAAGATTAATCGGCCTAGTATGCTGATGATGTAGCGGCAACGCTCACAGTAGAAGGCAATTGTAGTGGCGGAAGGTTATTCTCAATAGTTACAACATGGTGAAGTATGAAATATACCGGGTGTATCATAAAGTACTGTACATACTGCAGGAGGTAATTCCTGAGCATATTTTAAGCAAGAAAGTTCCTATCAACATCTCGCCAATTACAATACAACTTTCCAAATGTTAATTTGATAATGTTGAATGGTTTAACGCTGCTCATCGTATGTCTGCCTTGGAGAATGACATTATTAATGGCGTAGAGTGTATGCTTTCCTGGGCAAGGTTAATAGAATTGTGGTTTGCAAAACTTAACTTTTGTATTTGCCTTTTTAAGAAACAACTAGGAAGTGTGTTCCAACAACTGGTTCTGTAGTGGATGCCTTATCTCGCTTTTACCTCAGTCGACGCCCAACATCAACCTTGTTATGGACCATCACATCTTCGCTACTTCTAACGGTGACAAGCCAGTTTCTTTCATTGATTACCTCCATCATAGTCGCCCACTATTTCGACGGCCGAATCAATTCCTTTGAAACGTCACCACAAAACGATGTTGCTCCAAACCACACCCACAAGACTCTGTCGTCTTCAGCAATTACAACGTCGAAGACTATCACTGCTTTCGTGTAGAAGAGTGCAGCAACCCCCAAACTACTTTGCAACTATTTCTAAAGATTAGTTAAAAACGTTTACAACCAGCCATTTTAAAAAACAGGAATTGCTTTTTCATTGGTCACTACACTTTTGCCTAACTATAACGAACAATAGTTGACCTACGATGGGACACAGGCCCAAATAACCCGGCGAATGTGACAGAACCACCGAGAGGAAAGAAGGAGCGAAGAACACTGCCTCGCGACATGCTAAATTCGATGATTAGTTAGACAAGAAATCAAATAGTTGTGGCAAGTTAAGAAAAGGAATGTTTACAGACAAGACAGACGTTTCATGAGACATGAATTAATGGTAATAGTCTTCATTTCAAATTATAGTAAAGTTTTCTCTGCGAGCAATGATTATTATTGTCTGTTATTAAACTGCTTATGGTGCTCACGTTTAGCTCTTTAATCATGCCTTCTGTGCTCTTGTGATTCATGTTCATTTCGTTATTCATCCTGTCTACGTAATCTTTGTATCTTACACTTTAGATTTATCTTTGTTTTCTTATTTTAATGCTTCTTTCTCTGTCTTTTAGATTTACCTCTCTATGATCTTGGTGCTTCTTTTTACTGGATACATTATGGATATTAATAGTAGTAGCCTAGTTAGATACTAATAACACGCGTAAATTTCTGGAGTCGATTAGAAGAAAAGACAAAATCTGTCTTTTTTTTGAACTCTTCAGAGAAACAACATCAGTACCATTGGATACTTTGTCTAATGGGGCTTTTGCTTTTTGCTACTAGATCATCTTTAGAATCGGAAAAGTGAAAAACGAAAAGCGGTGCAAATACAGTCCTGGAATCAACATCTTTTGGGCTAGGGTGACTAATTTTCTGCTCCATATGTGCTACGGGACCGTATACAGTTTGTCTTAGGCTACTAGGAACATAGCCGCTATTGTTGCATATGTATCCAAGGTTATGGACTAATCGTTAACAATAAAAGCACTAAGAATAAACAAAATACAGCTTGTCTTGTCTTACGTAGTCTAGGTAATGCAAACTTTCTATTTCAATATGATTGTTTTAATAAAAATTACAAAACTAGTAGGTACCCTTGACTACAATAAAAAAGAATAATGTCATGAGGATATGTCAATCTGAAAATTTTGTTACTATCTATGCTTGTGTTATGGTTGTTATTAAATTTTTTATTTGATTTTTCAAGAAAAATGGATGTTTATTGAATTCCAGAAAAACTACAAGTTGTAAAACAGCATTATTTGGGAAATTCTTATCCTGACATAACCAATTTATTCGTTAATGTATTTGAAAACCGACCTCCACCGTCGTCGGTTACAACCATTGGCAAAGAATTTTGAATTTTGAAAGGTTTGGGTGCGTTTCACCAAAACTTCATAAAAATAGAACTGTTCGTGACAAAACGGAGCAGGTAACTGTATGTGCTGCAATTAGGCAAGTTGGTGAGGTTTTAGACATTAGCAAAGATACTGTTTGCAAGATTTTGAAAGAAAACAATTATAAATGTTTCAAAACTGAGAAAACTCAACAAATATTTCCTGAAGATCAAATGAGAAGAATGGATTACTGCAAAACGGTTATAGAGATAGCTCCGCTCATAAAACTGCGGAAGTACAGAAATTTTTAAGTAATACTTTTCCTAACCGCTTAACAAGTCATAGAAGAAGAATCAGCTGGCCGCCAAGGTCGCCTGATTTATTGGTAAATGACTTCTTTTATGGGGGCATAATAAAAATGTTATTTATCGCCAAGAAGAAACGAGAGCGCATGCGTTGGAAAAGCTCAGAGAAAAAATTATCCAAGCTATTAACTCTGCCACTCCTTCTATCACATTAAGAAATGTTAGACAAGGATTTTACGATTGTCTGGGCTATTGTTTGCCTTAGGCAGGTGTCTTATTTGAACGTTAATTATAAATATTCGTATTTTTGGGAGAGTTAAATAATTTAGGATTACTGAAAGGTTTGTTTTATTGTAAATACTTAGTTTTTGTATTTTGTAGTTATTAAATGATCTCACATTATTAAAATGCTTTTAATACGAGTTTCTTTAATTCTTAGTTGGTTTCTATGGTTTTTTACAGTACGAGCTTTGTACGATTGTTTCATAACCTTGGATACGTATACAACAATAGCGGCTATGTTCCTAATAGCCTAAGACAAACTGTATACAACTTTGTAGAAAGATTTGAAATTTTACATTTTACAGACACGCTGAAATCCGCGATTATCAAACCTAATGAGCAAGGTGATTTTTAAGACCAATGAAGGCTTTTCAGTACTCTTCATCTTAAAGGATTTTGAAAATCAGATGCCCCCCTAAATAACTTTTTCACATTCAGCGCTGGGTAGTGGTTATCAAGATAGATTTCGAAGAATCCATCACTTGCTTTGTTATCAGAAATTCCATATTATCACTTAATAATAAATTGCTGGTTTTCAAGACCGTCTTAAAACCTGTATGATCGTATGGAATCTAGCTCTGGGGTTTTGCTGGTAACTCAAGTTTGGAAATACTGGAGAAATTCCAATACAAAGTGCTACGACTCATCGTTGATGCTGCTTAGTTCATTCCAAGCTAATATAATTACACGCGACCTTCAGATCGAATCCGTAAAATCAGAAATAAGAGACTTTCCATCAAATCTGAGCAGAAGACTGAGTGATCATCTAAGCGAGCTTGCAAAGTATTTAATGACTAAAACAAAAACCCAGTGAAAACTTAAGAGATACATAAAAATCGCCAATCGGCCCATACCGATTTTTTACACATGTACTATGCTTCGATAGCTATTGGTTTAGCCCTTACCATAAGAATCAAATATTTGAGAGCATTTCCCCGCAACGCTTTTATCGATTACCCGACCGCACGCCTATGGACATCAGCTTTCTTTGTGTTATACTATCAGATTCGATTTTAAGGTACAAGGAGTGATTTCTCGAGAAAAGGGAGTATTACACTTTTTGCGTATCTTTACTTTTTATTTGCGATGGTTCCGGCACAAATGACCAAAAACCCGAAAATTACGAATTTACAAGAAACTTTAGAAGTTCTTCCTATTTTAGTCAGATTTAAAAACAAGATGCACACAGATTTAGCAGTGCTACATGTCAAATCTCAGCATTAATTATCTAAAAATAACGACCCTAGAAGGAGTAGACGGAGAACGGAACCCCCCTATGTTTTGCAGGTCTTTTTGGAAAGGTTCGGGATTTGCTTACAGAATCGCGTATAGGTCACTAAAGTACATTTCCTGCAAAAGATCCGTCTCTCTAACTCCAAGGGTGTCCTAATTAGCGCCGTATTCGCACCGTTTTCAGTTTTTTGCGTTTTTGACCTAGAAGATGACCTTTTTGGAAAAACGTGTATTAAACCTTTTTTGTTTCCGATTCCACGGCGCATCAGAGTGTTACAACTACGTTTCCCTAAGAATTTGGATAACCGCTTCAAAAAGGTCCAAAGGAAGGCAACTTACGTTTTTTGTTCTAATCGACGCCAAAAAACGAGGAGACGCCACTGGTGCCCACCGGAGACTATTGCCCTAATAGTACTCTTTAGTTTAAAAAAGATCCTAGCTTGATCGGACTGTAATTAACCGTATGGGCGGCTCGGCGTGTCATGAAGGAAAGTGCAAAGTTAATCCAATTGAGTCGAGTGGGTAGATCAACACCCTCAGAACATAGATCTCAAATATTATGTTAATCAGACTATCTGGACGGTTTTGTGAGGGTTGTAAAGTTCGAAGATTTCCCAAACAGTTTTTTAGAGACTTCATCTCCATCCCGTCATAGTGCTTGCGAAGCGAACCAGATTTCTGTAGCCTATATAGTCTTTGAGCTACGAGTCCTTCTTGGTTTGACCAGTCGCTCCCTCCAGCAGCCGAATCGTAAGAAGTGTGGAATGTTCAAGCGGCATCAGATGCAGATGAAGATGCTCAATCAGGGTACTAAATGCCGTTTCGATATTTTTGCAAAACTCTCACTTTGATACCTCCATGGTCGATTTCCGTCGTTACGTATCACCGCGTTCGCTCCGCGTGCATAGAGTAGTCGAAGAACATGATACCCCACTTTTCCTCCAAGTTTGGTCAAAATCTGTCTAGCCGTCCTCGAGTTATTTAGTTTTCAAAAAGTACAAAGTTTTCAACTTTAACCCTCCCCCTTTACTTCTCTCCTATTGGACATTTAATGAAAAGCCGCCAGAGTACGACTTACCTATTTTGCAGTCTGAGCGCAGTGTGTCCCAAGAACCACTAGGCTCTTGAGAGAATTCTGATTCCCCCGAGGAAGTTATCATTATATGCCGACAGTTCTGTTGTCCTTGTATACGTACGCGCTTCTATTGCTAAAGACTATCACACTTGTTTTTGTTTTGCAAACTTTTTTGATCACTTTGTTTATCTAGGCAAGTTCAGAAGCTATTGCGATTATTGAAGCTTCCTTTTATCTTAGAGAGACAAGCCTGATTTGGTTGGCTTTACTTTAAACTGTTAGAAAATATAATTTGATATTTTGCATCTCTTGCAAAAAATCATGCTCGTGCCTATGAACGCCCAAGTGCTGCGTTTTTACTTACCCAGCACGCTGCGTCAGAACCATGAATATTCATAAAATCAACCAGACCTAATCTGTAGAGAATTTAATTCCATACAGTTTATACAGCGGTAACAATTTAAGAATGCAAAGTTAGTATATGTAAGCATCAAAACGCAAAAACCTATCAGCGGCAGTTTTCGAACATTTTCTTCACATAAACTTAATTTGCTGAGTCTACTGACTAGGCTAAAAATGAAACTTTGCTAATTTATACTTATCTAACCTCAGCTGTCCAAACGAATAAATACATCCGTGTCTTCATCGAATGGATTTTAAGTCTTCTAAGTGTTGTCCCAATTGGACTCATGCCACATCCTTTTTTAGTATATGCATACTGTTAACTGTCTTTTGAGAAGGTGAAAGATTTTCAGCATTTTGACTAGAAGACTTTATACTATTTAGTACTTGATGTCTTGAATAGATGGCGCCTTATTTCTTGCATGTTTCCAATGTGATATAAGTGGTTTTTATATGAAATGTACAAGTAATTATTAAAATTGATTAGATATCTTTCCTTTATTACCATCAATTTGTCTATCCCATTTCTATGGTAAGTGTCATTTTTTTCTAACTGGTGGTTAGTTTTAAACCACTCTGTATATAAGCGAAATATTTTAATAATAACAATAACGATAAACCGATCTGCACTGTATTGTTTATATGGTACATAAAAGATACCACTGAACTTGAATAGTTCTCTTTATCACTAAATAAATATATATAAGTATATATATATATTGTTGAAGTCGGTCTTATTTTCAAGGCCTACTGTATAAAAAGAAAATATTATATACATACATACAATATATTATTTATTATAAATGTTAATAAGTGTGCTTTTCCAAGATTTTGTATCTCACCCACCACATGTATAGTAATCTTGCATATCATCTTGAATATTTTTAACGCTATTTAATATATTTATTCATAGGTAATAATTAATAATGATTATTATTATACCTCGCTTATTTTGACACGCTGAGGAAATCTTGAAGTCTTCCGCATTTTATTTTTTTTTTTTTCTAATAAAACAAGCTTGAAACAGGAAAAGTCTTTTTTACTACAAATATTCAAAGTTTGTTTTTATCGTATATCAAAAGCAAACACGAGCTATTCTATTTCTTTTCAGTAGACGTTAAACAAATAAAGCGTGTCTTAATAACTGTGGTGATGATAAAAATGCCTTGTGTCCATATAATAAGAAATGGGGTCAAAAATTCCTAAAACAATATATTACTATACTGAAGGAAATAAAAGATACAATTTATTAGCATTTAGAATTTTTAATAAATATTATATACTACTATATTATACCTGCGACACCAAAATGTAACATCGAAAACTTTTAACCAATTTTAGGTCATCAATTTTTTGTGCATAAATTATGTCTTACGCATATCAAAATGATAAATTATAAAAAACAATTTGATGGTGGTAATTCCGAATGAAATTTGCTTCCAAACACAAACTAAATCTGGGACTTTTGTTCGAACTATTAGAAACTAAAAGGGTCAGTTTTTGTGTTTGTATACAAAGACGCTTCACTAAAATTATTGTTGTATTCTTTGTATAACAAAACAAATAATGTTCATTTAACACTACAATATGTATATAGAAGAAAAATTATGCATCTTTACTATTTCAAATGTTGTCACTGTGTAGCAAATATATGGGAGAAAATGGCGTAAATCATCATTCAGCTGGAAGATCAAAATAAATTTTCTTACGGCGACTTTTATCATTTAAGATTCTAATGAATTTTATTTACGTGTAATTATGTCACTATTTCCACACCAGTTTACAGTTTAGGTTTAATTGTATAAAAATATAACCTTTATTTAAAACATAATGGCATCTGTCAAAACTCATACTTTTACAGTAGTTGTAACCTAAACAAAAAAGTACCAAGAATAAATCTTAACCAAAACTGTTTTTGTAGACATCCTTTTTTACAACTATGTAAAAATCAAACAGCTGTCAAATACGAAATTGTGTCATTCTAAAAAACCATAATAAGAAAACAAAAAAACGTATTAAATGCAATATGGCATAATATTGCTCAATATATGAAACAAAAACAAAATTCAACTTTTGTTTGTGTTTTGTTAAATTGCAGCTTGGAAAAATTCTCAAACAAATTACAATTTGTCACCTTGGATATGTAACTAACAAAAAATCCGAACAATTTTCAATTTGCAATTTGTTAGAAGAGTCCAATTTATAGTCGCAGAATACAATTACATTTGATTTGTTAATTTGTTAATTCATTTCATTAAATTTTAATATCATTAAGAAATCTAACCTCTATTTAAAATAACGTATGTCAAAATAAATTATAATTAGCATTGAAATTTAAAGAAAAGAAATTTGAAAACAAAAAACAAATTATTGACATTTTGGCAAATTTTTAAGAATTGTTCGTCAATGTTGTAAGTTATAAATCGTTAAAAGAAATTGCGGTGTTTATTTGTAGTCCTAAGAAACTTGATATGTATGTTTTTGTTATAAAGTTGCTCTTTTTAGCAAGCCTTGGGAACTTTGTTGTTTCAATTTTTATTTTGTGTTTAATCAATGTCGAACATAACCTTTATCTCGAATTTAAGGTATTTTAGGTTATGCTTCTGTCATACGTAACTGCAACGTTGTCAATTTTCGCAATTCCTCACATTCACGTGGGTTTTTGAACAGAATTATTTACAAGAGGTTTTGTCACTTTTTTTCTTACTGTAGTTTATTTAAAAACCTAAAAGAAGAATAGACTGAATCAATAAATTTCTTATCCTTACGACATCGCATCCAGTTCTCGTTGAAATCTTTGTCACAAATGATAAAATAAGTTTCCTTCTAGTTGTTGTTTCTTGTTTTGATTTTCAAGAAAAGAGTTTGAATTTAGAATTTTACTTTTTTGTCCTTTTTTTTACTTCTTAATCTTTTTTCTAAATTAAAATACAACCTTTTTGATAAAGATTCTCCAGGAGAAATTTGTGCATTAAAATTCTCAGTTAATTGAGAGACGATAAAGTCTATATTGATGAAGAAGTTGGGATTTAATGATAATCTTCTTCAACTCTCTTGTAAGCAACTAATTGTACAAAATGTAATAAATTGTATGCGCTTGCTTGAAAGGCTTCATAAACTAACCTCCATCACTATGGTTTTTCTACTAATTCGCTTGATACATTATTATTTATCGGACAGAAGTCTAATCCGAATCAATAGAAATAATAAATCAGTTGTCTACCCCTTTCTCTATTACATCAGGCGTTCCGCAGGGTTGTACTCATGGACTTCTTCTTTTCATAATATACCACGCATCGAATATTATGAAATAGCTGCAAAGTTCAAGCAAACGCGAATACACTACCCAAATCGTCTTTTTATTTTTCTGAAAAACATACGAAGACGTTAACAATTATTTTCATATATCTTAATCTTTATCTTAAACATTATTGCATAACAAATTGATAAAATCAAAGACGCTGGTTGTCCTCAACAGATACTAACGGGTGGGCTTAAACTAATGAGAATTTTTATTTTTACAAAAATAAAATAAGAGTTAAAAGATCTTTAATAATGAAACGATAAAGATACATAATGTTTGTCCCGGAGGAAGTCCTGAGATTTTCCACGCGGGAAAGATCTGGAAAAGGATGTCATCCTCCGGATAGGGATGTAAAGCAGTGGACTCTGTGTGGCTGCGAGGAGTTGTACGTTAAAAATACCTATCGAGGTTGGAAAACCTCAGGTTCAGTTAAATTGTAGTTGACCATAGTAGTTGAAACCACTATGTCCAAGAGAGCCGCGACCTAAAGCCTCAGCCACAAAATAACAACATAATAGTTGTATCAGCATATATCAAATTGAAAAAGGCCCTTCACATTCAATTTTTCACAGCTTTCTTTTAACTGTACCCATTATGTCTTGGATAACATGTACATCTATGTTTTTCAAAGGTCTTTGTATTCTAATCTAATCACTAATCTACACAATATTGATCAATTCAAATTTTCAGTTGGTTCGTTTGGTGGATTTGATTCCGTTGTCGTTCAGGGAAATTTATGATTTTCCTGGTTTTTTGGGTGTATTTACTTGATTTGAGAAGCCTCAATCATTTAGCACTTCTTTCTTCTGTCCAAGCAAACCTTAGTCGTGTTTTGTTCATATTAACAGAAAATATTCAGTCGCAAGGACAGTAACAGCTATGTCAATGTCTAAAATCCTTGCTCAATCCGTCAAATTGGCTTAGAATTTGTTTTTGTACCAGCCTTACTATACCAACCATATTCTCATTACTTTGAGCCCACCCATTACAAGAGCTTGCACTTTCTTTACTGAACTTACGTGACAAGATTTTTCACCAAGGGATGCGCAAAGACCCGCAGTCTTTTGGTGATATCTGCCTGGGGCCACTAAAAGAAGCAATTGTCTTAAGATACTTCTGTGGCTCCGAATCACAGATTTTGAAGGGCTTTTCCCAATATGGACAAATCCAGTTTGTCTTAAATATCCATGATGTTAAATAAATTCCGAAAAATCTTAAAATAATTGTGAAGTCTCAGTTAGCTTTTTGGAATAGTTAATTGAACATATTAAACTTCGTTGTGCTGAGTCTAACTGTCTTAAGTTAAATATCTCCGAATCTCAGATTTTGAGGCTTTTCTCAATATGCATAAATCTAGTTTGTCTTAAATATTCATGATGTTAAATAAAGTGCGTGAAGCCTTAGAATAATTGATGCAATCTCAGTTGGAATTTTCAAAAGTTAATTGGACATATTGAACCTTGTTGTGGTGAGTCTAACCATCTTAAGATAAATAGCTTCAAATCACAGATTTTGAAGGCTTTTCTCAATATGCACACATCCAGTTTGTCCTAAATATTCATGATGTTAAATAAATTCCGAAAAATCTTAGAATAATTGACGCAATCTCAGTTGGGTTTTCGAATAGTCAACTGGACCTATTGAACTTTGTTGTGTCAAGTCTAACTGTCGTAAGTTAAATAGCTTCAAACCACAGATTTTGAAAGCTTTTCCCAATATGCAACAATTCAGTTTGTCTTAAAAATCCATAATAAAGTGCAAGAAACCTCCAGATAATTGAAGTAATCTCAGTTAGGGCTATCGTATAGTTATTTTGACGCAAAGTACCTTTTGCCAAATTTTAGCTTTATAGTTTGTATTTAGGTCAATTAGACAAAATACCCTCTACCATAACTCAAAATGAGCAAGAGTTTCATCATACATAAACCAGGTATAACGTCATGTTGCCAGATGTCTTTCAATTCCTCCGGTTCCTTTATCAACTACTTAAATTAATCTTTTTTAACTATCTGTCTTTAGACAAGCTAGCAATAATTTCTGAGCATCGTCTAATATCAAATATTGAATATCGACATTGAATCAGTCTTAAGGTATGAAAGTGCAGTGACCGCTGACTCTTCATAGCATCATCGAAGTGTGCTCATTTACACAATGGGAAATAGAAAATGGACCAAGGGCAGAGATGAATTGATTAGAAGGCTGTTTGGGGAAACCAACTAAGCAATAATCATAGCTTTTTCAATTTTCGTTTCCCACAAATGGCCAGATATTGAAACTTAAGGGTTGGGTTAATTTATTTACACAAAAATTTAAAAATTTTAAATTTCTTATTATGTGAGAAAGATTTTAAGTTTTAAGACAGAATTTTTAAGTAAAGTGTTTCATTCTGATTTACCACTAGGATTAGAACAAAAAAAGAGCATGAATTTGCTTAATTTAAGCCCAAAACAAATTTTATCCTACTGTTATATTATTAATATTAGCTGTTTGTTAATAATATGAATGATTGGTATAAAAGAGAGAGAAATGGCATGAATTTTTACTACATAATTATTATTATTAGGACTTTGTTTTTTCTTCTTGTTGTTATTTATATGTATAAAGGATATCCTTTAGAATAAAGATGATTCTGGATGCCTTTTAATTCTGTAACAAATAAAAAAGACGTTTTTATAAATGAGACTTTTATTATTAGTAAACCCATTTAAAATTTCTTCCATTCCTATTTCAAAAAGAAAGGTTGAATATGTTTGTTCGATTGCAATCGATTTTTAATGTTTTGAAAATGATATCTCATTAACAATACTAATAAATAAAAGGCGAGGTTTAAAGAAATGTTCAGTTCCTGGAAAATTGGCTGGTATACAACTTCTGTGCAACCATGATTACAAGAACTGTAAGTATTGATTTTTTCTAATTTATTTTCAATATTTTAAAAAATTATTATAAAAAGACAAAGGCTGGTACATATAAGATCTACAGGAATTTATGTGAAATATTATGTGAAACTGCCCTTATTAGCCGTTTTAGGTTGAATTAAAATTTTGGATTTTCCTGTTTTAATTTAATGACTTAATTAAAAAGTTGAGTTTTATTTATAGAAAAAATTTAAATAAAGTTTATTTATATTTTTGTTAAGTTTGTATTCAGATGAATCCAAACGCAATTTCCTAAATGAAATTCTTATCTAAATTTGTTACATCAAATTAGCATTCTTAATTTCGTTGAAAACTACTATTACTCATGGTATGCATACAAGAACCATTTTTATTAGGTCATTTTTTTCTATTTTCCTTCATCCAGTTAATTGAGTAAAGTCCTTGAATAATAAATAGCAACATATTTCTCTTTGAACTATATTCAAGCGAATTATTTTCACGGGAAACGTTCAGAATAACGAAACAACAGCTCTTTTATTTTTCTTTCAGATCATTGTACTTTTTGCCATCACATTGTTTGTCTATTCCATTCAATGTAGCAGTTCTGAAAAATCAAATGGAGTTGCAACCGGAAAAAAACTCACATCACCACCGGCACCTGCCAAACCTGCTGCTGCTATTGAACCTGCTCCAAAAAGTTCCAACAGTGCCGGTGGCAGTGTAAAACGTGAAAAACGTTCTAAACACAAACATGGACATGTAGTTGTACATCATCATCACCATCATGGTCATCATTACCATCATGGTTAAATGACTTTTTTATATTTTATTAATGTTATTAAATTGTATAATAATAATAATAATAAAAAGTTACTTTATTTTAAAATCATACTGAAATATATCTTTATAAGTTTATTTCTGTTCTAATTAAATAAAAATATAAATTTTAATTAACCAACACAAAAAGCAAGTGGAAGATTTTCTAGATGTTTTTTTGTACAAATGACGTTAATGCTCTACGAAACCAGTATTATGATAAATATTTGTTTCAAGGTATAAAAGAGTGACCGAGCTAATGGATATATTCCATTAAAGTCCGAATTGTCATTAAATTCTTTTATAATTTCATTTTAATGTGTAAAATCTTTCTTTAGTGTTTAAACAAAATAATTTTTAACAGAAACAAATTAACACCTAAAACAAATAAAATGGAAAAGATTGCTGTAAGTAAACAATTCTGATATTTTGTTTCATAAAAGTTACTTTTAAATTTTTTGTAGATATTATTAATTGCAACACTATTATTAACCAGCTGCATTCAGTGTTTGAATATTCCTCAAGAAAACACTGAACAGGATTCTTTAATAAAGTTAAGACAAAAAAGAAATCCTCATCACAGTCATGGTCATATACATGTACACGAACATGTGAAGGTACATGGAGATGGACATGTGAATGTACACGGACATGCACATGTTAATGAACATTTGCATGGGTACGGACACGTACATGAGCATGTTCACGTCCATGCACGTGCACACTTTTAGAATTTGCATTCTTTTTAATACAAGACTAAATAAATTTTCGATTTTGGCTTCTGTACTTATTAATTGTGAATGTATTCTTTAGAGATTAGTGATGTAGTAAGTGCATTATTAGATTTATTATACATTAAACAACCATTACAATTTAAAAAAAGAAATCGAAAAAATGTAATTATATTTAGTAAATCTATTGAATAGAAATGTATGTGTAAAACTATTCTATGCTAATAAAATAATAAAACACATTCTCCCTCAGAATGGATATTCAGGATGTCCTTTAATTCTGAAACAAAAGAAAATTATATTATTTAGTTGAATAATGCTACAGATATTAGGTATAGATTGGATAAAAACAGTTTGTTTAGAAAGTCTCAACATCAAATCAGATTATTGCAATAATCTAATGTCAAACAAGAAGATTACACTTATAAGTAGAATAAAACTATCTCTTTCAAAATAATAATATATCACAAAGGTGCTAGATCTACATGTATACGTGAATGAAAAACAATTTTTACAATGTTTGTGCATATTTATAATTTGATAAACGTTTCCAATTGATTTAAAACTCGTTTTGACGTTTACAATTACAATGAAACAATGAAAGAGATACTAATCAAGTGATCCAAAGTACGTTGCTATGGCAATTATGCATTAGCGACAGATGGTGGCGCTGCAAACAAAACAAACATGGTGGTGCTTGCACTGCTTTTTCAGCAGTTTCCAGTTATTGACATGTCGATTTTTGTTTTTCTATTACGTATTTTTTAGTTCTTGTTTAGTGCTTTCTTGTATTTTGTAAATAAGTATTCCAGACATTTATTTATTAGGTTTACTTACTTAATAGTGTTACTTAGGTATAAATACAAAGACATTTGTTTATTTGTAAGGACGTAACATTTATAAATGACGACTTCCACTTTAATAAAAAATTTATTGTCCTAATTAGTACAGTTTATTCTCAACATAGATTGTGACATCCTATAAACAAATCTTTGAATACCTGGATGGTCTGCTTTTGGTGTGAAAGTCTGAGAAAATGCAGGTGATTTTATGTTTATGGCAGGCAAACTACTTAATGTTAATCACGTGGTGATACATAATTTTCTATAGTCAAATGCAAAAAATACACTCGCATTCTTTCCGGTGCCTTTCTCCCAATGTTTGATGACATTGTGTAATCGAAATGTCCAAATCGCGCTTAAGTCAACAACCAAATAACAATCCATTGTACGTACTTACACGTAGTACGTACGTACGAATGCACACGCGCACACAATATGTAAAATACAATTTTAGAAATTAACACCACGAAACAATAGTAACACCAAAAACACATACAGTGGACCTAGTGTAAGCTTGCGGCTCACCCTGCGCAGAAGAGGAACACAGATAGGAGATGAACGAGAGAGGCACCGCATACGCGTCAGAGCATTTGTACATTAAGTGACAAAAGCTGCATCTAAAATATAAACAGGATGAAATCGTAGTTTAAAATAAAATTTAACTCTAGAGCTCGTAGTGACCTTTTGTACGAAAAACCGTAATGGATTTTGGGAAATTTTATTAATACAAACTTTTGGATGACTAGTATATATTTGCATATCAAAAAATATTTATGTAATTTAAAAATATAGTATGAATTAAATTTTAAAATATTTAAATAAATAAAATAAAAATTAAATATATAAATTAAATAAATAGTATTAAATAGTTCCGACATTAATTTTAAAAACAACACAATTACTCTAACGTACCGCAATAATTAAATAACTCAAATAACACTCTTGCCATAGAAATTCTCTGTAGCTTATGAAAAGTTGTTGACCAGATGTCTTGTAATTCGGAAAAAAACCATAAATGTACGTTTCCTTTCCTTTCAAACATTTTTAAAAAGACGATTGACATTTTTTGCAAAGATTTATAATACCCTTTTTGTCATTCAAGTTGTAAAATTTACCTAAACCTTTTTATAAAATAAAAATCCTAACTAAACACATTTTTAAAATCTTTCAAATAGAAAATGATTTGAAATTGCTATTGCAGTAAACTGAAAAAATATTTAATAATTAAAATTAATTTTTGTGTTAATTATAATAAACAATAAAAAAATAATAATAAATAATAATAGATGAAATAATTGAACAACTCGAGAAAAACAGAGAAAATTTCGGTACTTACAGTTGGTCTAAATGCTCTATGCCAGATAAATTGTCGTCTGAATCTGAATTTTCACTTTCCCACTCAGTTTCTGAATCACTATCTTCGCCCAAATTTATAATTAAACTATCAGCTACTAAATCTAATGCAGGTTCTTTTTTCATGTATTCCAATTCGTAATTTCTACTGTGTTCACACCTCGATTTCCATTCTTCGGCAGAAAATTGTTCAAAAAATTCACGACAAAATTTCTCAACCTCCTTGAAATTAAAATTGACATTTCGTTCTCTTACATACTGTTTTAACGACGCTCATACAAGCTTTATCAGGTTCATATCCGGGTGATAAGGTGGTAATCTTAAAACATTATGACCATTTTCTAAAAGGATTTTGTTTTGTAACGAGGCTTATACATTTGAATCAAGTTGTATAATTCCATGTTGTCACTAAAAGATATATTTTTAATTCTTAGCCAGCTTCTCATATCTTCTTTTCTACTTGCACTCGTCGGGCATTTTTCCGCCACTACATTATGATATGGGGCATTGTGGATCACTAAGACGCTTCGAGGTGGTAAATTTGGTATAAGTTTCTCCTGAAGCCATTTTTTATAATTTGAAAAATTCATTTCGTGGTGATAATCGCCCTTGGTACTTGAAGATTTGAACATCAATTCTGCTCTTTTAATAAATCCATTTTCGCTGCCGGCATGCACAATTATTAGCCTTTGACCTTTCGAAATGGGTTTTCTCAATGCTTCATTGCTATCATCACTCCATGCCTGGTTATATGTGTGAGATGAATGTATGTACGTTTCATCCATATATACGATTGGGCGTCATTCTTCTCTGTATCTCTTCATATTCCTTAAAAAATTCAGTCTTTGATGTCGAATTTCGTGTTTTTCCATCAGGATTTTTCTATTTGTCTTGGTTTTTCGCCAGCGAAATACTATATTGTGAATTTCTTTGCGTAAACTGTCTTCACTCCCCGTGTAATCCACTGCTTCCTGAAACTGTTTCAAAACGTTGCGAACCATAGGAACTTTTTTTTCTGTAACGTATAAATTAGTAATTAATCTTCTCAAAATATCTCGGTCAGCGACATCAAGGTTTGTTTTAGTATGGACCTTCTTTCTTTTCTCAGTTGGTGTTGTAAACATAGAACCCTTGTCCTTGGAAAATTTGGCTGCTTCTTGTTGTATCGATTGTACTGATCGTAAGGAAATACCCGTAGCCCCAGCAACACGTTTTTGAACTTTTTGTAATGCTATAATAGGTGCACTAGCTCCTGCTTCTTCCTTCATGAACTTTAAAACCGCACTTATGATTTCACGATACTGACCACTCAAAATTTTATTCTAAACTTTCGATCTAAATTAATATAATTAATAATTAATTAAATGAAAATATCGAAATATGTAATTTATAAAGATACAATACTAATAAGACGAGAAACTTCAACGCTGAATCCCGAATTTTAAATAGAATTTATAAATTAATTCGATAGATAATCAATACTATAATAAATATAATAACAAACCAATAATATTAAAAATATAACTAATAATAGAAATAATAGCAATTACTAGAGATAAATCGAAATTAATAGTAAACTTACTGTGAGGTATAGAAAAAACTTGTAGTGATACTTTTTTTTCAAATGTACACAAGTTACTGCCTGGAAAGTCGGCTTAAAAGTGAACTCTCCCCACCCTTCTGAAGGATTTGCCAGTGCGCATCGGAGGTTCACCCGCAAGCTTAC